>JAPTOF010000003.1:10427500-10687500 GCA_028554755.1 Cordia subcordata
ATAAACAAGCAATGTGGCATTATAAAGCAAGTAAGGGTGGTGGGGATGGGATAAAAACATGGGGAACAAGTGGAGAAAGGATAGATACAACCTCGCATTTCTTCAAAGCTTTCCATGCCAATGATAAATCATCATACTACTCATCCTATGATTCACAATTCTTAAACAGTCACAAAGAAAACAAGATTAGTAGCATTGCCTATGCATGCTTGCATTGGCATGTGCAATAATAAGCAATGGTGTCTCTTATAGGACAAAGGATCAGGATACAACACTTTGGTTTGGGTGTAAGAAAGATAAAAGAAAGAAAATAAAAAGAAAAGAAAGTGAAACAAATGCAAAACTAAAAAATTGAACCTAGGTTGCCTCTTAGTAGCGCTAACCACCATGCCGTCAGCCGGGCAAACACCAACTCATCTTTAACTTCCATAGATGGGGTCCTGAAGCATTAAAGCTTCCACACGACCATGCTTGGATCATATGCGAGCTTCAGGTATTACCTATTCACCGTCAACTCTTGGCCATCCTTCAAGTCTTTAATCTTGACTGCACCAAAAGGATAGGCAACCATCACCTCATATGGACCATCCCATTTTGTCTTGAGCTTTCCTGGAAAGAGTTTCAATCGTGAGTTAAACAACCAAACTTTATCAGAAGGAGAGAATGATTTCTTAATAATGTGTTTATCATGAATTCTCTTCATCCTATCCTTATAAAGCTTGGCATTCTCAAACGCCACAAATCTAAGCTCTTCTAACTCTACTAAGTCTAGCTTCCTTTTCTCACCCGCTCTTGCCAAATCAAAATTTAAGGCCTTGATGGCCCAATAAGCTCTATGCTCTAGTTCTACCGGCAAGTGACAAGCTTTACCATAAACCAATCTATATAGAGACATACCAATGGGAGTCTTAAAGGTGGTATGGTAGGCCCACAAAGCATCATTTAGCCTAATAGACCAATCTATCGTATCGGGCCTAACCATTTTCTCTAAAATGTGCTTGATCTCCCTAGTGGATACCTCTACTTGTCCACTAGTTTACGGGTGATAAGGAGTGGCTTCCTTATGGGTGACCAAATATCTTCCTAACAAGGCCTCTAAAGTCCTATGGCAAAAATGCAAACCCCCATCACTAATTAAGACCCTAGGGACTCCAAATCTAGAGAAAATGTTATCCTTAATGAACTTAACTACTACCCTATGGTCATTAGTGCGTGTGGGAATTGCTTTAACCCATTTGGACACATAATCAATGGCCACTAAAATGTATTGGTACCCAAAGGAAGGTGGAAATGGACCCATGAAATCTATACCCCAAACATCAAACAACTCATAAGGAAGAATAGGGGATAAAGGCATCATGTTTATCCTAGAGATGGACCTGGATTGTTGACATCTAAAACACTTCTTACAACTCTTGGGCATCCCTAAAGAAAGTGGGACAAAATAATCCACATTGCAAGACTTTTGCAGTGGTCTTCTTCCTACTAAAATGACCTCCACACCCCTCATCATGACACATACTCAAAACATTCTCAAACTCGTCCTCAGGCACACATCGACGAATCATTTGATCTGTACACACTTTGAAAAGATAAGGATCCTCTCAAAAGAAATGCCTAACTTGTGCTAGGAACCTATCTTTTTCTCTCTTCTCCCAATAGGAAGGAAAGCGCCTTGTGGCAAGATAATTGACAATATGAACAAACCAAGGTGTGTGATGAGAGACGACAAACAATTGCTCATCGAGGAATGAATCATGAAAAGGAGATGGATCACTAGAAGACTCGCTAATAAGACGAGAAAGATGATCCACAACTAAATTTTCTCTACCCTTCTTATCCCAGATTTCTATGTCAAACTGTTGAAAGAAGAGCAACCACCTAATCAAGCGGGGCTTAGATTCTTTCTTAGGCAACAAATACTTCAATGCCGCATGATCAGTGAAGACAATCACTTTGGACCCTAGGATGTATGACCTAAACTTGTCAAGGGAGAAGACTATTGCTAGAAGCTCTTTTTCCGTGGTGGTATAGTTCTTTTAGGCTTCATCAGGAGTCTTGCTAGCATAGTACACAATATGGGGCAACTTATCCTTCCTTTGACCTAAGACAGCTCTTGTTGCATAATCGGATGCATCACACATAACCTTAAATGAGAGATTGTAGTTAGGTGGCTGGATAATTGGGGATGTAGACAATAAGGATTTAAGCCTGTTGAAAGCTCTAACATATTCATCATCAAAGTCAAAAGGGACATCTTGTGCTAAGAGCCTAGACAAGGGACGTGCAATGTGACTAAAATCCTTAATGAATCTACGGTAAAATCCTGCATGTCCTAGAAAAGATCTAACATCCTTGACACACTAAGGGACAGGCAACTTCTTAATCAATTCTACCTTAGCTGGGTCAACTTGAATTCCACTAGATGAGACAACGTAACCCAACACTATCCCTCGTTGCACCATGAAGTGGGATTTCTCCCAACTCAACACTACATTCTTCTTCACATATCAGTCTAAGACTAAAGAGAGATGACTCAAGCACTCATCAAAGCTATCTTCAAAGACTGAGAAATCATCCATGAAAATCTCTAAATACCTCTCAATCATGTCACTAAAAATGGCCATCATACATCTCTGAAAAGTCGCTGGGACATTACAAAGACTGAAGGGCATTCTCCTATATGCAAAAGTGCCACAGGGACAAGTAAAAGTGGTTTTCTCCTGGTCCTCGGGAAACACGGGGATCTGATTATAACCCGAATAGCCATCTAGAAAATAATAGTAGCTATGCCCAGCTACTCAATCTAAGATCTGGTCTAGAAAAGGCAATGGGAAATGATCCTTCCTAGTTTTGGAGTTGAGCTTCTTATAATCAATACAAACTCTCCACCCAGTGGGAATACATGTAGGGATAAGCTCTCCTCTCCAATTCTCAACAATCGTGATCCCGGACTTCTTAGGGACAACTTGGACCGGACTAACCCACTCACTATCGGAGATCGGATAAATAATGCCTGCATCTAAAAGCTTAATGATCTCTTTCTTAACTACTTCGCTCTGTGTGGGTTTAGCCTCCTTTGCATCTCCTTAGAAGAAATGGCTCCATCCTCAAGGTGAATACGATGCATGCAAACCGAAGGGTCTATATTTCTCAAATCATCAATTTTCCACCCTATAGCCTTTCTATGCTTCCTAAGGACCTCTAAGAGTCGCTCCTCATGCTCACTAGAAAGATCGGAAGCTATGATGACCGGAAGGGTCTCATTAGGGCCGAGGAATGCATACTTCAAATGATCGGGAAGGGGTTTGAGGTCTAAAGAAGGGCTAGGCTCAACTAAGGGGGACTTAACCTCAACATCATCAACGGGGACACCACTAGAAATGAGACTAGAAGGATTAACCTCAAGTGACTTATTAGTCAAATGGCTCTCAATCAAGGAAGTAGAAGCTACACATTTCCGCTCTAAGGTCTCCACATCAAAACTAGACATCAATTTCTCAAATTTCCTCAATTCTTCTCCATTAGTCATAGTTTTCTCTATAAGATTCTCCATACAAGAATCAATCACATCCATCCTAAAGCACTTTTCTCCATCATCTTCTCCTCCTATACTAGCTCTAATCATCGCCTCGGCAACCTTCATTGTGGACCTCAAATTTCCAAATTTCATGTCCAATAACCTTGACCTACAATGAATGATGGCATCTGCAGTGGTAAGGAAGGGGCGACCTAGAAGAACGGGTGTAAAATGTCTAGAGTCATGCCCCGAATCCATATCTAACAACATGAAGTCAACAGGGTACACGAACTTACCTATCTGGACCATAACATCTTCTATCACACCCTTAAGTCTACGCTCGAACCTATCAGCTAGCTGAAGAGTAACATGTGTAGGGGATAACTCACTTAAACCTAACTACTGATAGACAGAGTAGGGAATGAGATTCACGCAAGATCCTAAATCTAACAAGACATGATCAATCTGGGTCTCTCGAATCCTACGAGGAATGGTGTAAGCTTCGGAGTCACTCATTTTGGCCAGAAGACCCGAAGTATAAATACTACTCACCTTCTTTGTAAGCCTCACCTTCTTAGGAATGTACGATGACCTACGATTCCTTGTACAAAGATCCTTAAAGAATTTAGAATAGGAGGGAATGGAAAGGATCGCATCTATCATAGGAAGATTGACCTTAAGGTCCTTAAGATGCTCTAAAACCTTGAAAAACCTAGAATCTTTAATAGGTGTAGGCCTCTCTAAAGCAGATGGAAAGGGAACTCTAGGCTCAACACCTCTAGACATATGGGACTCATCAATAGGCTCCTTTCACTCCTAATGTGGGCAGGAAGTACTACTCTCTCCATGGTCTTTAATGGGCTCATCTCTCTCAACAGAACCCTCTCTAGAATTTCCCTCAACAGGGCTACAATGTGGTGCTCTAGACTCGGAAAGACCACTAGGTGCAGGCACTGCAAAGTCAACTCCTACTCTATTATCCACTACCCAACCGCTCCTAATAGTGGTGATGGCCTTAGCCTAGGCCTGAGGGGGATAAGTGGTATCAGTGGAGGAACAGGACTGGAGTCTAGGGTTCACCTCCGGTTGAGAAGACAGTTTCCCGGGGTCTCTAGCGCTTAACTGACTAGCAATCTGTCCTAATTGTGCCTTAAACCTAGCCATTTGCTGCCTATTTTCTTCCAATTCCTGTTGTTGGTTCTGAATGAACTACATTATCTTCATCATGTCATTACTAGGAGGTTGGCTACTAAAGGGAGCAGGCAAAGCTTGAGGTTGAGAAACACTAGTGAGATAGGGCTGATTAACATGGTACAAACCTGGGGGATATTGAGGACGGGGTCACTTCTAAGGTAGACCCTAAGGATGTGAACTAAACTCATGCTGGCCTTGTCTCCAAGAAAATTTCGGGTTGTCCCTCTAACCTGGATTGTATGTGTTCGAGTATGGGTTGTACTCACAAGAATAACCTTGAGTAGCACACACTTGCTCTTTCATGAAATCAGGAAATTGAGATGCTAAAGGGCAAGCTATGGTCTCATGAGATGACTTGGAACACAATGCACAAACTTCAACAACTAAAGGGGTGGAGAAAGAACCTATAGAACTAGTCCTATGACCTTGGGATGAAATGGACAAAGAAATGAATTGATCTAGCTTATTCGTCAAAGCCTCAACCTTAGCGGGTAAATCTAAAGAAACTCCAACCTCACTAACACTTCTCTTGTTGCCTCCCTGACTAGACCTTTCCATGGCAAAATTTTGAAAAGAATTTTCAGCCATCATTTCTATTTTCGCCCATGCCTCAGTCGGTCTCAAAAGACAGAAGCCACCACCGGAGGCGGCATTGACCATCATCCTATTTTGTTCATTTAGGTCATGATTGCCGTACCCATGGTGTGGACATTGTCTAAGAAGATCTTTGAACCTCTCCCAAGCCTCATGAAAGGATTCTAGGTCTTGTTGGGAGAAAGTCATAATGGCGATCCTAAGGTCGGCCGTCTTGGCCATGGGATAAAATTTTTAAAAGAACTTAGATTGAAGCCTAGCCCATGTAGTAATGCAACCGTTAGGTAAGGAATGCAACCAAGTCTTAGCCTTGTCCTTAAGAGAGAAAGCAAACAATCTTAAACATATGACCTCTTGGGAGACATTGGGGACATGGAGAGTGGAACTCATCTCATACAAAATCAGTGATATGATCTAGAGGACTTTCATTGCTTCTACCATAGAAGGAAGGAAGCATAGCCAACATATTAGGCTTAATCTCGAAGTTTATCTCCCCTAAACCTGGAATTTGAATAGCCAAATTAGGCTCAAAGGCTTCGGGAAGAAAGAATTGCCTAAGAGTGGGTTCCTTATCCATGGGTGGATCTGGTCAATGGGGCTCTCGTCTAAAATGATCTTGGGCTTGAGGCCTAAGGTGATCATGAGGTGGAATGGGATTCATTGGGGGATTGGGAGGATTAGGTGGACGGCTGGGATCGGCCATCTTCTCAAAAAGATCTCTTAAATTCCTAAAATGTCTAGCTATTCTATCGGTTCAGGATTAAGAGGAACTAGGGGATTTTTAAAGGATCTGCTACCAAGCATGCACAAACTATCCTAACTCCAGCCACTTCAACCCCCGAAAACTTCAATATTCCTAAAACTACAGCAAATAAACCACAATCCTAGAAAGTCTACTAACAATAAAGACAAAAGCTGAAATAGATAAGTAATGATCAAAGCAAGATAATATAAGCAATAAACAAGATAAGCAAACTAAACAAACTATAAAAGAAAAGCAAGAAAGTAAGAAAAGCAACTACCAAAACACACAAACAAAGAATGCAAATCACTGTGCCTCCCCGACAACGGCGCCAGGAACTTGGTATGTGTCTCTCGAGTGCAAGCTCTAAATACTCGCAAGTGCATGAATCGGTGTAGCAAAGTGTATGCAAGTGCGGGGTTGATTCCACAAGGAGGCTATGTTGAGAGATAGATTCTTTGTGAGTGTTCTAGAGTGTGCTTAAAAAGAAACCTAAACAATCTATTTTTGGGATTTTGGATTTTTGATGGTCGGGAGCTCTAACTAAAACAAATTAAATTAAACTAAGGGAGTCGAAAGTGGGAAACAAATTAATCTAGAAGGACTAACAAATGGAAAGGGGTTAGGGTGACTTCAACTTATGAATGGGAGATTCTATACTCAAATGCTATGGGATTAAAGAATGATGGCTTGTTTTCATAATTGCTCTTAACTAGGTTGCTAAATTAGTGTCTTAATTTTCCCCTAGGACTCGGTATAGGTCCGTCCAGAGGCTGCGCCTCCTAGAGCTACGGTGTGGTCTTTATGACCTAGGGCCTTAAGAGTGACCAATTAGCATCCTAGGTGACTTAGAATGAGCCTACCCTAGTACATAAATCATTGGCTGGATTTAAAGCTAAGACCTAGTGTTGCTAAGGTCGACTAAACCTATCCTGAAACCTATTGGCTGGATTTAAAGCCAAAGGAGACTCGATTTAGGCTAGCCCTAAATTGTTTACCATTATTCTAGGGTCACTATAGCGAGATTTGACTTGATAGCACATTCCTACATGTTCTTGGCCAAGGTGTTTGTGAATAAATGAATCTATTCAACTACCAAACATCATCATACTCAGATTACACCATTAGAAGCAATTAACAACCAACATGTATTTGTTATTGAAGTCATATTCACTACTAGGAAAACAAATATACACTTAGACATGAATATAAGCATTACCCATTTTAGAGCGTCCACATATAAACATATAGACATGATTATAGCATGGATTAGATGTGTTTAGTAATAAATAGACTTCAATCTATACACATGTTACTCATCTAGGCATTTAATCAAACACTTAGACATGAATAAGAAAACAACCATTTGAACAAGAAAATCCAAGATGTATATATTCAGCCATTTAATCCCATGTTATAAGAGTATGTAGCTAACCCATTACATAAGTTAAATCTCCCTACATAAGTCTACTCAATCATAATAAGAGATAGAATGAAAAAGAGTTTATGAAACTTCCCTTTCATCCTAGCTAACCTTGTACAAAGCTCTTGAGCAAACTTGAATCCAAATGTTTGAAACCCTCTAAATCTTCTTGCTTCAAGATGATGAAATGTGTGAGAGAGTGTGTGTGATGTGGGTGAAGACTAGGATTCCAATGCATGTACTCGAGATGTTGATACTTCATTCCCCTTCGAGTAACATGGCCTCACCAAATATTCACAAAGCCTTAGAGACAAGAAGAGAGAGAATACACATACAAAATGGGTTATAAAGGCCTTATTCACATATCTACAAAGAGGATAGCTTGTGCTAAGTTGACATTGTGTCACTTATGCACTTATTCACAAAATTTTTGGTACTTTTGGCTTTTTCCCTTTTTCAAATTTTTTTCAATTTTTCATCTTCTTTTCTTGATTTTTGGACCATTTTCACCTCTTCCAATTTTTTTTGGATTTTTCATGCTTTCCATTGCATTTATATAAAAAGAAAAGAAAACAAAAGGCTAAGGCAAATGAAAGAGAATCAATCAAGGATGGGGTACTCACATCAACAACCCTTTTTCTTTACTCTTTCCTACCAAACCATGAGATGGCTATAATGGGAATTCTTAAAGGTGCTCACACCGTCAGCTTTCCAGGGCATTCCCTCCAAGACTCGGTTTTCAAACCACTCCATTCATTCCCCACAATGTAACTTATTTTCACCAATCAATTGACTCAATCACAATAGCCAACACAATGATCAACCCAGAAATAAACTACTCTATATGCATCAAAGTTGAAAATTTTTCATCATTTTTAATCAAATAATGCAATCTACCTTAAGAAAATATAAAATAATAAGACCATATCCCCACACCCCCAAATCTAAACTTTGCTTATCCTCAAGCAAATAAAACAAAAGCGCACAACAAGCGAATAATTATCACAAAGTAAGTAAAGGTGGTGGGAATATGGTAGATAAATGGGAAATAAGTGGATAAAGGATAGATACAACTTTGCATTCTTTTTAAAGCTTTCCATGCCAATGGTCAATCATTCAACTATTAACCCTGTGATTCGACATGCCACAAACACTCATAAGGAACAAGGTTAGTAGCATAGCCTATGCACTCTTGTATTGGCATATGCAAATAATAAGCTAAATGTATCCTATGGGAAAGAGGATCAGGAATTAACACTTTTATGGGTGACCAATGCTTGGAAAATCTAAAAAGAAAAAGAAAGAAAAGAATAAAGAAAACAAGGAACACAAGTACCAAAATTAATCTAGATTGCCTCCTAGCAGCACTAACCATAACGTAGTCAGCCAAACGATTATCAACTCATCACTAAACGTTTAGCGTGCCTCCTAGCAACATTGTATTTAACACCTCCAGCCGGGCAGTAATGTTAGGGCCAATGGTACTTGTAGTCCTTGAGCACGAATCGGCATACAAACCTATCAAGGCACAACTTAGAAGAAAAAGAATCATGTGGTATAAGATCAATCAAATCATGCATTTAACAATCCTTTTGAAGCATACATGAAAAAGGGACAAATGAAAAAGTTGATACATCAAGTATAGAAGAAGAATGCTCTAAGGTGTCATAGGGCATTGAAAAATCTAAAGATCTATGTTCCTTGTTCTTCTTCAATCCTATCCTAGCAAGCTCGGTTTCCACCATTAACTATCCTGTTGCTTGCTTTTGAGGATCAAGGGCTACCCATACCCCGTGCCCATGGGTTGATAAAGCATCTAAAGCATGAAAAATGCCGGGAGTGTGAACAAACCTTATATGAACATGCTTTAAATGGGATGGCATAAAAATATGCTTACTAGGGGAAGACCTAATGGGAGGAAGAAGGGCAGAATCATCAAATGAAATGGGATTGGATGAGAAGGAATAAATGGGAGAGCAAGAAAAAATGGGCTCGAAAGAGGAAGAATCAGAAGCAAGGGTCATAGGCCCACTCTTACTAAGGGATGGCTTGTGTTCAAATAAGAAATGGTTCACCTCATCAAGTAATTACTTAGTAGAGAGTTTAGAAAAGGTTCTAGTAGAGACTCATCAAAGATACCCAAAGACCCATATATCATAACCTTTAGTTTCTCAATCCTTTCCTTAAAAGTCTTCATATTTTGATCATTTACTCCAACATTGTAACCTACAACTTCAATGGATCGTTAGGCCCAGAATCTAAGATAGGCATGATGCTCTCCTCAATGGATGTCCCAAATCCACTCTAGCTAATATCTCATCAAATGCTTCAATAAATTCATCCCTAGGTGATATCTTCTTATAACCACATTTATCAATACAAGATGCCATCACAAGCACCTTAAAACCTCGATTTTCCTCTCCAATTTCATGATCAATCCTATGTATGCAATCATAATGGCCCATGCCTTTCACATCAAGATTAAAAGAATTAACCTCGAAAGACTTATGAAGGGTAGAATCATTGTTCTTAGAAATAGGGACCACACTTCCCCGCATGATGCTCTCTCGATCAAGGCTAGGTAAAATGCCCTTAAGTTTTCTTAATTCATCATTCTCAATCATGGTCTCCTTAACATTGCCCTCAACACATAGGTCTATCACCTGAATCATAAAGTAATCTTTCTCATCATCACATCCTTGTCTAAAACTATGAAGTCAACGTAGTACACAAACTCGCCAACCTGAACCATAACATCCTCTACTGTACCTCTTGGTCTATGCTCGGATCTATCAGCTAGATGAAGTGTAACATCATGAGAGACAACTTACCTAAATCTAGTTGCTGATAGATAGAGTAAGGAATGAGGTTTTGTAGCAGACCCTAAATTTAATAGAGTGTGGTCAATTTGGGTCTTTCTAGTGTGATAAGGAAGAGTGAATACTTTTGGATCACTAAGCTTAGGTGGATAGGGCGATGTGCAAATACTACTTACCTTTTCCGTAAGTTTAACCTTCTTAGGCATGTGTGATGTGTTACGCTTCCTCGTGCAAAGGTCTTTAAAGAATTTAGAGTATGATGGACTAAAGAGGACTGCATCTATCAAAGGAAGATTAACCTTAACATCCTTTAAATGATCTAAGACCTTGAAAAACCTAGTATCTTTACTAGGTGATGGCTTCTCTAAGGGAGATGGGAATAGAGCTCTAAGAGCAATATCTCTAGACTCACGTGAATCAACAATAGGCTACTTTCCCTCCTTATGTGGGTGGGAACTACTCTCTTCATAGTCACTAGTGGGCTCTACTCTCTTAGCAAGACTCTCTTTATAATCTCTCTCAATAGGGTGAGGAATAGGCTCTCTAGACTTAGAGGAACCACTAGGTGCAGGATCTACATATTCAATTTCTATCCTATTGTCCACTATCCTACTACTTTTAAGAGTAGTGATAGCCTTAGCCTGGGCTAGATAGGGATGAGTGGGGTTGAAAGAGAAATAAAACTTGACCTTAGGGTTCACCTCTAGCTAAGCAGGCAATTTGCCTGGATCTCTAGTGTGTTTCTAGTTGGCAAGCTGTCTTATTTATGCCTCCATCCTAGTCATTTATTGTTGATTTTGTTGAACTATTTGCATCAAAAGGTTTACTATCTCGTCATGACAAGACTATGACATAGGTATCGACTGTGCGAAGGAGGGTAGGGCAAGCAGTGCAAGAAGTGCTTGAGGCTAAGAAACACTAGGGTGTCTAGCTTGGTTCACATTATAAAACCTTAGAGAATTAGCAGGATGAGGTCTCTACTGGAATGGGACCTGGAAAAGGGGTTGGGAAGACTCAAACTAACCCTGGGTTTAAGAAAACTTAGGGTTGTCTCTCAAACCCAAATTTTATGTGTTCGAGTAAGGGTTGTACTCTAGTGAGCACCCCTGTGGGGCATAGACTCGCTCCTGAATGAACTCGAGAAACTGCGGTACTAAGGGGAAGCTACAGTCTCGTGAGTAGACTCGGAACACAATGCATATACTTCAACTATCTATGCAGTGAAAGACGAACCTGTGGGACCAGTTCTATGACCATGAGAGGAAAGAGATAAAGAAATGAATTGATTTAACTTATGTGTCATTGCTCTAAACTCGATGAGTAAATCGGAAGAAACTCCTGCTCATAAACATCTCTTCTATTCGCTCCTTGACTAGACCTATTCATAGCACTATTTTGAAAAGAGTTCTCACCCTACAAACCCATTTTATCCCAAGCTTCACTCAGCCGCCATTGGATGTGACATTCACCATTATTCTATTTTGTTCATTTAAACCTCAAAAAAATATTTGAGTAGCTCATGATCACCATACCCGTGGGTAGGCATTGCCTAACAAGTTTATTAAGCCTCTCTCAAGCCTCATGTAAGGTCTCTAAGTCGTGTTGGGAGAAGGTTATAATGGAAGCCTTAAGGTTGATAGTCTTAGCTATGGGAAAAAACTTTTGACCCAGATTGAAGCTCACCCCAAGATGTAATACAATTATTAGGTAAAGAATGATACCATGACCTAGCCTTATCCTTAAGGGAAAATAAGAACAACTTAAGGTGAATGGCTTCTTAAGACATGTTGGAGAAGTGAAGAGTGGAACTTATTTCAACAAAATCCTTGATATGGTTTAAGGGGCTCTCATTGCTCCTTCCATAAAAGAAAGGAAGCATTGCCAACATGCTATGGTTAATCTCGAAATTAGCTTCCCCTAATCCTAGAATATGGACAACAAGTTAGGCTCGAAGCCATTGGGAAGGAAGAATTGCCTAAGCATGAGCTTATCATCTACGGGTGATTCTGGCTTAGGGGCTCTTGTGTACATAGGTGCTCATGCGGAGGAACATGATGCATAGGGGGAATGGGAAGAGAATTAAGAGGAGGATTAGTGGGATCAACCATATCTCCTAAAGTTCTTCTATGTTCCTTGATGTGTTAGTTTTGTGTGTGCTTATGCATTACATATATATATATATATATATATATATTTGTTTTGAAGTTTTTTGAGCTTCATTTAGTGTATTAGTATAGCATTTTGGTCATACTTGTATTTATTAAAGGTTTACATGTTCATAGTTGTAGTTAGAACTTAAATGCTACACTAATGTGCATTTGTTGTTTGTGTTGGGCGAGATTTAGAGTGATGATTGGACTTTGATCGGTGGCATTTGGGATTTGGATTAAAGCCAAAGGTGTTTGGGACTTAAACAAGGCTTAAAAGATGTATTTAGAAGTGGCTGGGCAAAGGAAGGAGCAACCGAGGCGAAACCGAACACAACGGGAGCCAAATTCGAAGCTTGCAACCAAAAAAAGGACACGAACAAAATTTGGACACATTTTAGGGTGCAAAAGATGGCTTGGGAGATCCCCGACTAGATGTAAAGCCATAGAAAAATAGTGCGCGAATCAGAGCCAAAATGAGCTAGATATGAGTGTTTTACTATTAAGATTGGTTGAGTTTCTGTCAAAGCCGATCGGCTAGATCAGAATCTGGCCCAATTTTGGCCATATCCCCAAAGCTGGTCGACCAGCTGGACACAATTTTAGCTCTATTTAATCCATTTTTGAGCAACTTTTGAAGGGGAACACCAACCTTTTCATACATCCATTTGCCTAAACCCAAAATCCACTTAAAACCCGCCTCACAGACTCAATCCCACATCAATTCCATCCATAAACAAGCTTGGATTTGAAGATCAAACATGGATTTGGAGGGTTTTGAAGCAAGATTTGTAAAGAACAAGCAAGGATAATAAGAGAGCTTTATATTCTTCTCTTTATTCTTGTCTATACTATGTTAGATTAGCTCTAAATTAGGGATGATTGCTATTTTTGTAATGGGTTAAAGATTTTAACACTTGTTTTGAGACATTAATAGTTGTATATACATGCTTTGTTCTTATATTCTTATGGCTTGAAATTGAACATGTCAAGGTTTTTGATGAAATGCCTCAATGAGTATGTGTAATTTGTGCTTAGATGCTAATAGTAATGGCCTCACCTTAGCTTTAATCCATGCTAATGGCATAAGTCTTACTTGCAACTACATTTATGTTGATTAATTGTGTTCTTAATGCTTTTAATAGTAGGTAATCATCTCTAGCATGAAACATGGCTAAAAGGGTACCACTATCACTTGCTTGACCTATGGGACTTAATCTCTAGTTTGAAACATAACTAAAAGGTTAGATTCCTTATTAGGACATTAATCAATACCCAAGGGAATTAGAACTAGACCAAAAGCCATAGCTAGCTAGGACAAACCTATATTTCTAATTGGGCCTGATTACGGATAAGATTGCACTAATAGTTAGAGCTGGTAAGTCTAGTAATCCAAGCTCGCAATTACAATAATCAAACCATCAATAACCTTAGAACAAAGTTAAGAACCCAAATCTATTCCAAAGGAGTAATCACCCTACCTTTGTAGATGCTTAC
Source organism: Cordia subcordata (assembly GCA_028554755.1). NCBI lineage: Eukaryota > Viridiplantae > Streptophyta > Magnoliopsida > Boraginales > Cordiaceae > Cordia > Cordia subcordata. Next base: position 10,441,437 of record JAPTOF010000003.1, read on the forward strand.
TTCCACAGCTTGTTTATACTACAATTCCTATTAGCTAGATTTGTTTTCCCTTAGTTTATGTTTAAATTAGAGCTCTAATCATTCCAAAAACCCTAAAAAGAGTACGTAGGACCACATGTAGCTAGCGTAAAACACACTTTTACTTAGAGCCATACATTGAGACCGCTTCTTTGTGGACACGACCCCCCACACTCTATACTACCGCAACCTGTGCGCTTGTAGGTAACACTTGTAAAGATTTATGAGCATTCCTAAAATGACGAACAATTCTCTCAGGCTTGGTATGTAAAGGAACTAGAAGATTCCTAAGAGAACGCCTACCAAGCATACAAAGCCAAACCTAATCTCCTTCCACTTCTTGCAACCCCCGAAACTTGACACATCCTAGAACTACAAAAAACAAGACAATCCTAAAAACTACTAAAACAAGAAAGTAAACTACTTAAAACAAGCAAAAACAATAAGAAAATAAACTAGGAAACAAAAGTAAACACAAGATAACAACTACGAAACTAAGCTTAAGAAGCAAAATAAAACAAGTCCCTAGCTAAAGGACACGAACAAGGCAAACAAACCACCATGCCTCCTCGGTAACGGCGCCAAAATCTTGATGCTTTTCTCACTAATTAAGCACTAAGTCTTAATTAAAAGCCTGCAAGTACATAGGTTGTGTAGTCTAATGTGTAAGAGCAGGGTTGATCCCTCAAAGAGGTGGGAAATAGGGACTAAAAGCTAAGTGTATGTCCTAGAAAGCTAGAAAGAAAACAAGCTAAACTAAGGATCCTTTTTGGTTGTTTTAGATTTGAAGGGAGCTGAAAGTAAATTAAACTAATCTAAACAAATTAAAGGAAATTAAAGCAAGAGAGAAACAAGCTAGTAAAAGGGAATTAACACAAGCAATGGGGCAATGGGTGAAATTCGTTTAACTATGGGTGATTTGGGTACTAACTTTGCTATAGGATTAACTTTAATGGTTTTGCTCAAAGAAGGGGTGCTTTGAGCTAGGTGATGTGTTGTGCTTTTATGTGTGTTTGCATTGTTATTTTCCTATGATTAAAAGGTGTTAAGTGTTCATACAGATGCATTAGTGTAGTGCTTATTATAAGAATAGGCTTAAGCATAAACAATTGTACATATTGAGTTTAAGTGACAAATTGCTACACTAATTGCTTGTTTTTAATGACTTAGGCAAGCTTTAGATTAAGATGGAGATTGGATGTTGATGGGTGATGAAGATGGGAGATGTACGGGTCAAAGAGAGAAGACTGGAGAACGAAAAGACAAAGAATGGAGGAAGAAAGTCAGTCGAGTTAAAAGGAGAAGCCGGTCGATCGGTAGTGCACAGTTGCTGTAAAAAGCTTAATTTTCATACTTAAAAAAAGGGGATTTTTGACGGAGGAAGTTGGAGAAACCAACCACACACCCATCACACCATAAAAAAATACCATAGTCTCACACACACAATCACAAATTTTATCACCTAGAAGTAAGTAGATTTAGAGGGTTTTAGACATTTGGATTCAAGTTTGGTTAAGAGATTTTTACAAGATTAGCTAGGATGAAAGGGAAGCTTCATAATCTCTCTTTCATTCTATCTCTTATTATGAATGAGTATACTTGTGTAGGGTGATTTAGCTTATGTAATGGGTTAACTATATACTCTTATGATATAGGATTTAATGGTTGAATATATACATGTTGTGATTTTCTTGTTCAAATGGTTATTTTCTCATTCATGTTTAAGTGTTGGATAAAATGTCTAGATGAGTAGCATGTGTATAAATTAAAGTCTATTGGTTACTAAACATATCTAATCCATGCTATAATCATGTCTGTGTGTTTATATGTGGATGCTATGAAGTGGGTAATGCTTATATTCATGTCTATATGTAAATTCAAGTCGAATCTCGCTGTAGTGACCTTAGAATGATGACAAGTAATTTAAAGGCTAGCGTAGGCCGAGTCTCCTTTGGCTTTAAATCCAGCCAATAAGTTTCAGGATAGGTTTAGTTGACCTTTGCGACACTGGGTATTGGCTTTAAATCCAGCCAATGGTTTAGGTACTAGGGCAGGTTCATTCTAAGTCACCTAGGAAGCTAATTGGTCACTCTTAAGGCCCTAGGCCATAAGGACCACACCGTAGCCCTAGGAGGTACCGCCTAGAGATGGACCTGCACCGAGTCCTAAGGGAAAATTAGGACACTAATTTAGCAACCTAGTTAAGAGCAATTACTAAAGTAAGTTGATGTGTTGTGTTTTTATGTGTGTTTATATTGTTATTTGTCTATATTTTGGAAGTGTATTGAGCTTAATAGTTGCATTAATGTAGTACTTGCACTAGGTATAGGCTTAAGTGTATACAACTGTACATTGTTGAGTTTAAAAGGTAAATGCTACATTAATGGCTTGTTTCGGATGTTATAGGTGAGATTGAGGATTGTTTGAAGATCAACGAAGATGGAGATGGTTTGAGCAAGGATTGGAAGCATAATTGAAGACGAAAAGTGGAAGAAAATCAAGTTTGGAGGCTTCCGGACAAAGGTCAAGACAATTGGAAGCAAAACGGAGCTAAAACAAAGCCAAAAGAGAGCAAAAAGACACTATCAAAACACTGGCTTCAAAGTACTGGTGTACCGGCTCACTATTCCGCCAAAAACAGAAACCATACTTCTACTACCGAAATAGAGGGCCTTTGGTACCGGTGCACCGGTTCATTATTCTTCCAAAAATAGAGAGCAAGCTTCTACTACCGGAATAGAGACCCCTTGGTACCGGTGCTTCAGTAGTCGCATAAATTAGCTATGTAAGCCCGCTTTTGGTCATTTTGTCAAAAGTTAAGTCAAAAGTTAAGTCATATTCTTTCACACCCATCTCTCAAACCCTAATTACTCTTTTACAACCTCTAACACACATACACTCACACACTTTTCACCTAGTCTTAAGTTCATTTGGAGAGATTCAAACACTTGGATCAAAAGCTACTCAAGGATTTTGTATAATAATTGCTAGGATGGAAGGGGGTTTCTATTCTCTCTTTCATCCTCTATTATATTATGTTTGAGTAGATTTGTTTAGAGTGATGACACTTGTGTAATAGGTTGATTCTATGCTTCTATATTATGGGATTCAACGGCTTAATGTATATACATATGCTATGTTCTCCTTGTTTCAATGGCTATTGCTCAATATATGTCTAGGTGTTTGATAATATGCCTATGAGAGTTGCATATGTATAAGTTGAAGTCTATTTGCCACTAGACACCTCTAATCCATTCTACAATCATGTCTTTGTGTTTATGTGTGGATCTTATGAAGTGGGTATTGCTTATATTCATGTCCATGTGTATGCTTGCATGCCTAGTAGTAAATATGACATCAATATTGCAACATGTTGGTCCAAAAGTGCTTTTAATGGTGTAATTGGAGCATGACGATGTTTGGTGGTTGAATAGGTCCCTTTATTCGCGAATACCTTGGCTTAGAACATGTATGAATGCGTTAATAGGTCAAATCCCACTGTTGTGACCCTAGAATGATGAAGCATAATTAAAGGCTAGTCTAAATCAAGTCTCCTTTGGATTTAAATCTAGCCAATAGGTTTTCGGGTAGATTTAGCCAACTCTAACAACACTAGGTCTTGGCTTTAAATCCAACCAATGATTTAGGTACTAGGGTAGGTTTGTTCTAGGTCACCTAGGAAGCTAGTTAGTCACTCTTAAGGTTCTAGGTCATAAGGACTACGCCGTAGCTTTAGGAGGTGCCGCCTCGGGACAGACCCGCACCGAGTCCTAGGGAGAAATTAGGATATTAACTGAGCAACCTAGTAAAAGAGCAATTGATGATTAAGCCATTCCATGTAATCTCATAGTATTGGAATCTACAATCACCCATTAGCAAGTAGATGTCACCTTAATCCTTTCCATTTGTTAGTTCTCTCTAGATAAGTTGTCTCCATATTTCCCATTCCCATAGTGTAGGTTTATTTACTTTAGTTAGTGCTCCCAACCATCCAAAAAAACACCAAAATTAGTTAGTTTAAGTTTCCTTTTTAGCATTCTCTAGAACACACACGTAGAATCCATCCCACAACATTGCCTCCTTGTGGTTCGACACCCGTTCTCGCACACACTACACTGCATTGATCCGTGCACTTACGAGTCTTTAGAGCTTGCACTCGAGAGACATATATCAATTTCTTGGTGCCGTTGCTAGGGAGGCAACGGTTGTTTGGTTTCTTAGTTTTTGTGTGTCTTAGCTTGTTGCGTGTTGCTTTATCTTTTTTTCATGTATTTTTTATTTTGATTAATAAAAAAAATTTGAAAAAAAAAGTTGTTGGGCATTGTGAAGAGGTTTACTCGTGTTAATTAGTCATGAATGATCCTAATGCATCATGGTGGTCACTTGTATCCTCTTCCCCACCACCCGAATGTGTTCCTATTGCTTGTCGTATGTGTGGAGGTTATGAGCATCAAACTTTCTTTTGCCCCCATGATGATCCCCAATGGGCTTGTATATGTAATCATTGTAGCAGCCATGATTATTTTTCTAATGTTTGTTTTACCCTCTGCTGGCGTTCCCGATTGCATACAATGTCCAATGCCCCTAGCAATCACATGCCCATACATGCATCCATATCTAGTTATTACGATTCTAAGGAGCAACAACATGCATATTCATTTGGTATCAAGATGACTCTTCATATTTTCCATCTCATTGCTTTGAAAATCTATCTCCTGCACCATCATTTCCCACCTACCCTTCTCCCAAGTACTATAATGGTTATGCCTATAATGTTCCCAATCAAGATGCTTCCTATTTCCACTCAATTGAGCCATCTTCTTTTAGGTCTTCTTCTTAAGAGGAAACACTTGACTATCTCCTATCCCTCATCCAATCTAACTAAGAACAACTAGAGAGTTTGAAGCAAGCCATCAAATCTTTAGGTGTGTCCTTGGAGAAAGTGGTTAAGAGTGTGCAACTCATGAGTGAGAATGTTGAGATACCTTTAAAACGAGTTGAAGAGATAGGAGAGAGACCTAGAGATGAGAGAAATAGTGGTGAAAATGATGATGTATTGGAGAGACAACTAGAAAAAAGAGGTTGATGGAGAGATAACATCTTGTAGTGAGAATGAGGATGAGCTTAATGATAATTTGGTTCTTGATGACTCTCATGAATATGTTTTACAGGAAATAGTACCCTATCCTCCTAAGCTTTCAACATCTTCCATTGAGTCACGTGAGTCTTTTCTTTCTCCTTATCCTACATATTTCGTACACTTGGAGGTTAAGTCTCATGATCATATCACTTATTTGCATTTCGAGTCCACATTTAAGGAGTCTAAGGTACATACCTCACTTGAGCATTCATGCATCCATGACTTGAAATCCTTTGAGTCCCCATTGTCTCCTCTATGTGTGTCTATCCCGTATGAAGAGTATGATGGTGAGATGACACCCATTAGTGATGAATATATTATTGAATTTAAAGAGACTTTAGCTAGTGAAGGTTTCAAGTCATCCATTGGGGAAAACAAGACATCAATTTTGGAGGTTTTAGATGATAAGTCTCTTGGAGGTAAGAATCATGATGTTGAAAAGAACAGCAACTCTAACAAGACATAAAAAAGAAATTGCTGTGCTTGAAAGAATGATCTATGGGTCTCTTTGGATGTTTGATGATTCATTGATGGAAATAGAGCCCATAAGGATCGAATCCGCCCCTCATGAGAAGTTAGAGTGACTTAGGCTTGAACATGTTATATCCTGTAGAGAAAAAGAGTGTTACTTCATCATCCCTCATCCTTGCCCTTTCTTCTTCAAATGTCATTCCCACTCCCCTTTCCCATTCCAATGAGTCTTCCTCTTTGGAGCTCACGTTCATGCCTTCATGCATAGAACATTTTCATCTAGGGTTAGAAAGCACATTTCTTATGTTGCATGCATTAGACCTATCTTTGAGCCATGGAGAGGGTGTGTTACTAGCTCTTGATTATGAAAAGAAGGCCACGGGATGGTTAGGTAGACAGAAAGTGGGGCATGATCTTTCACGTTTATGCATGACACCTTCCACACTTGCACACACATTCTTATTTGATGTTTCGGCGTGGGATCTTGAAAAGGGGTGCATTGTGTATTCATTACCCTATCATATAATGCATGAAGCTTTTCCTTCTACTGCTTGTGCTTGTTTGAATATCCGGTAATTTGTACCTCGCAATTTTAAACATGTATTGCTCTAATACTGGCGCCCAGCTGGAGGCATTAAATCCAGCGCTACTAGGAGGCATCTTAGACATGTGTATACTTTTCTTGTTTTCTTTGTCTTTTACTTGTTTTCATTTTTCCTGTTTCTACTTATTATACTTGCTTTCTTGTTTACTTTCCTTGATTTCCATTTTTCTTTTTGTTTGCTTTCTTTTCACCCTCCCAAGTGTTGATCCTTCATACACCTTGTTTATCATTTGATGTTGCTAATGCAAGCTCGCATGGCATATGCTACTAATTGTGTGCTTTGAGTGTTTGTCATTTGTTGAGAAACAGGGTTAGTAGACAAATTATTGATCATTGGCATCGAAGAGCTTCAAGAGGAACACAAGGTTGTATCTATCCTTACTTTACTTGTTCTCTCTTTTCTACCCCATCTCCATCACTCTTACTTGCTTTGTGTTACCTATTTGCTTGTTGAGTAGTATTGGTCTATTTGCTTGAGGACAAGCAAAGTGTAGGTTTGGGGGTGTGGGAGTTTGCTTTTATTGTTTTATGCTTTGTATAGGGTAGATGTGCATTATGTGCTTTAAAATGGTAAAAAATTTTTGATTTTGATGCATATAGACTTGTTTATTTCTTGGTTGATCATTGTGTTGGCTTTTGTGATTGATTAAATTGATTGGTGAATATGAGTTGCATTGTGGGGAATGAATGGAGTGGATTGAAAACCGAGTTTTAGAGGGGATGCCCTTGAAAGTTTTAAGGAGTGAGGACCTTTAAGAATGCCATTTGTGGCCACCCCATAGCTTGGTATGAAAGAGTGTTGAAAAAGGTTATCGATATGAGTGTCTCTTCTTTGATTGGTTCTTTTTTATGTGCCAAAGCCTTTCTTTTTCTTTTTCTTTTCTTTTCTTTTTTTGTGAATACAATACAAAGTATGAAAACTTCAAAAAAAAAAAAATGGAAAGGGCAAAAAGGTGCAAAAATATCTCAAAAAAAAGAAAAAAAAAGAAAAAGCCAATGGCACCAAAAACTTTTATAAATAAGTGCATAAGTAACACAATGTCAACTTAGCACAAGTTATTCTATATGTGAATTAGGCTTCTTTATAAGCCATTGTGTATGTATATTCTCTCTCTTCTTGTCTTTGAGGCTTTGTGCATGTTGGGGAGGCCATGTTAGTTGAGGGGGCATGAAATATCAATATCCTGAGTGCGTGCTTTAGAATCCTGGGCTTGTGGTGGTTTGGCTACTTGGGAACTTCCCATGAGGAATGACACCCCTTATGAGTAGAGGGAGGATCCAAAGAGATATGGGAATCTCTCCACAATGGGAATGCCCCCTTTATGCTTTTTAGACTAACCTTGATAGCGAGTCAATCCTTAGGCAAACCTTTGTATCGACTTTAGAGATAAACTTATATTTGGGCTTGCTTGGGGACAAGCAAGGAGAAGGTTTGGGGGTGTTGATGTGTTGGCTTCATGTGTGATTTTGCATTGTATTTCTATATCTATTTCGAGGTGTTTTGTGCTCTATTAGGTGTATTAGTATAGCATTTATATCATACTTGAGCATATTAGGCTTTAGATGTTTATAGTTGAGCTTAAAGCAAAAATGCTACATTAAAGTGCACTTAACTTGTCTTTTAGGTGAGATTTGGAATAATGCTTGGAGCTTAAAATGATGAAGATGTGATGGTAAAGCCAAGTCAAAGGTGTTTTGGATGAGAAGAAAGTAAAAAGATTGCATTTGCAAGCTCCCGAACGAAGAACGGAGTAATCGAGCGAAACCGAGCGCAACGGGAGCCACACTTGGAGCTTGCAACCAAAGAGGAAATGGACTAAGTTTGGACATGTTTATAGGGAAAAATGTCTTGGGAGATTCCTGAAAGCGATACAAAGCCATAGAAAAAAACCGCGTGTGAATCGGAGCCAAAACAAAGCTGAACGGAGCAAAACAAGAAGAGCCGGCTAAGTGCTCTTCAGAGAACCGGTGCACTGACTCACTAAGCTGGTAAAAATAGTGAGAAATCCTTCTTTTCCAGAATTGAGGTCCTTTGGTATCGGTGCTCCGGTTAGCTGTTTAGGTAGTCGCGGAAAATTGGCTATATAAGCCCTCTTTTGGCCATTTTATAAGATAACAAGTCATATTCTTTCACACCTATATCCCAAAACTCTAATCCTCTCATCTCCCACCTCTCACACACTCTTCCATACACAAAATCACTTTGGAATCAAGCATTTAAGAGGATCAAACACAAGGATTTGGGCATAGCTCATAGGTTGTAAAGCATGGATTTGGATAGAAGGGTATCTCTCTTTTGTCCCAAATCTAAATATGTATGATTAGACCTATGTCGGGTGATTATTCTTGTATTTATGGATTGATTATTACTCTTATGTAATGGGAACTTGATGGATTTGTATATATATATGCTTTGTGCTTAGGGTTTCAAAGGCCATTTTAGGTACATGTTTATGTGTTTGTTGAAATGCCTCAATGATGTAGCATATGTATATTGAAGTTTTTTTTACTATTAACCATTTCTAAATCATTATGCTAGCATGTCTATGTGTTTGTGTGGTGATTGCCTGAAGTGGGTATGCTTATATACATGTCTATGTGTGTGTTTGCATATCAAATAGCATAAATAGCTTCTATTGCATACATGTCAGGTGCCATTGCTTAAATTGGTGTAATCTAAGTAAATCTATGTGCTTAGTAGTAGAATAACCCGGAATATTCTCGAACGCCATGCCTTAAATGTGTTTGCTTTATGCTTAAACGTTAATACCCACTATTGTGATGATGATCGGTGGTGCATAACTAATGGCTAGCCTAGGTCAAGTCTCCCTTAGCTTTAAATCCAGCTAATGGGTTTTAGGGTAGGTTAGTCAACCTTAGACGGACTAGGTCTTGGCTTTAAATCCAGCCAACAATTTAGATGCTAGGGTTAGATCGATCTAAGCCACCTAAAATCCTAATTAGTTAGCCTTATGGCCCTAAGTCATAAAGACCATATGTCATGGCTCTAGGGGTCGACACCTAGGGACGGATTCGCACTGAGTATTAGGGTGTAATTAGGAGGTTAATTAGGAGACTAGACGAGAGCAACTGAGTTTAATCCATCAAGCAACCCTAAAATGATGTAGTAATCACCTATTTGCAAGTTGTAATCACCTTATTCCCCATTTCCATGTGTTAGCATCCCCTTAGATCGCTTGATTCCCCTTCACACATACACATACACCATCTTTTTATTTCCTTGTTCTTAGATTAGGTTTACTTTTCCCGAGCTCTCTTTAAATCAAAAACCCCCAAAAACATTATAGTTAGGACCTCAACACGTAGCTTTTAGGACGCACTTAGCTTAGTGATGTGTTGTGTTTTTGTGTGTGTTTGCATTGTCATTTACCTATATTTTAGAGGTGTTGAGTTCTCATAATGATGCATTAGTGTAGTGCTTTTGATAAGAATAGGCTTAAGTGTAAACAAATGTAAATATCGAGTTTAAGAGACAAATTGCTATACTAATTGCTTGTTTTCAATGATTTAGGTGAACTTTGGGTTAAGATCGAGATTGGATGATGAAAGGTGATGAAGATGGGAAATGCATGGGTCTAAGAGAGAAGACCGGAGGCCGAAAAGACAAAGAATGGAGGAAGAAAGTCAGCCGGACGACCAAGGAAAAAGAGCCGGTCAACCGGCTAGGTCGATCGGCCACTCTAGAGAGGTGCCAAAACTAGCCGGACGACCACCCCTCCAGGGCCGGTCGACCGGCCAGTCTAGAGAGCATCATTAAAAAGCCGGTCGAGTTAGGTCCAGAAGCCGGTCGACCTTAACGGTCGACCGACAATATGCTGAAAACACATAAATAGGGCCCGATTCTACAGAAAAAGAAGGACTTTTTGGAAGATTAGCACACACTTCACACCTAAAATTCTCACACACTTAACCCTAGATCCCACCCACTTCACACACACTTTTCACACATTTCTCACTAAGAACCAAGCTTGATTTGGAGGGTTCAAACATTTGGAATCAAGTTTGCTCAAAAGCTTTGTACAAGATTAGCTAGGATGAAAGGGAAGCTTCATTATCTCTCTTTCATTCTATTTCCTATTATGATTGAGTAGACTTGTGTAGGGTGATTTAACTTATGTAATGGGTTAACTATATACTCTTATGATATGGGATATGATGACTGAATATATATACATGTTTCCAATTTTCTTGTTCAAATGGATATTTTCTTATTTATGTCAAAGTGTTTGATAAAATGCCTAGATGAGTAACATGTGTATAAATTAAAGTTTGTTTGTTACTAAACACATCTAATCCATGTTACAATCATGTCTATGTGTTTATATGTGGATGCTATGAAGTGGGTAATGCTTTTATTCATGTCTATATGTATATTTGCATGCCTAGTAATGAGCATAACTTCAATAACGCATACGTGTTGGTTGTTAATTATTTCTAATGGTGTGAACTGAACATGACGATGTTTGGTAGTTGAATAGGTTCCATTATTCACGAGCACCTTGGCCTTGAACATGTATGAACGCACTAGCAAGTCAAATCCTGCTGTAGTAACCTTAGAATGACGAAGTGTAATTTAGGGTTAGTCTAGACCGAGTGTCCTTTGGCTTTAAATCCAGCCAATAGGTTTCCGGATAGGTTTAGTTGACCTTAGCAACACTAGGTCTTGGCTTTAAATCCAGCCAAAGGTTTAGGTACTAAGGTAGGTTCATTATAAGTCACCTAGGAAGTTAGTTAGTCACTCTTGAGGCCCTAGGTCATAAGGACCATGTCGTAGCTCTAGGAGGCGCCGCCTAGGAACGGATCCGCACCGAGTCCTAGGGGGAAATTAGGACATTAACTAGCAACCTAGTTAAGAGCACTCATGATAGTTAGCCATCATCCCTTAATCCCATAGCATTTGAGTATAGAATTACCCATTCATAAGTCGAAGTCACCCTAACCCTTTCTCAATTGTTAGTTCCCTCTTGACCAACTTGTGTTCCCATTTTTCATATTCATAGTTTAGTTTTATTTCCTTTACCTAGAGCTCCCGATAATCCAAAACCCCAAAAAATATGTCTAGTTTAGATCTTTTTTTTGGCACTTTCTAGAACCCTAAGCATAGAATTCACCCATATTATTCACGCCTCCCTGTGGTTCGACACCCACACTTGTACACACTATATTGCACGATCCGTACGCTTGCAGGTCTTTTAGAGCTTGCACTTGAAAGACGTACCAAGTTCTTGGGGCCGTTGCCAGGGAGGCACGGTGATTTGCATTCTTTGTTTGTGTGTTTTGGTAGTTGCTTTTCTTATTTTCTTGCTCTTTCTTTATAGTTTATTTAGTTTTTGCTTATCCTGTTTATCATTTATATTATCTTGCTTTGATCCTTGCTTATCTATTTCAACTTTTGTCTTTATTTTTAGTGCTAGTATTGTGGTTTATTTGCTGTAGTTTTAGGAATATTGAAGTTTTCGGGGGTTAAAGTGGCCGGAGTTAGGATAGATTATGCATGCTTGGTAGGAGATCCCTTAGAAATCCCCTAGTTCCTCTTAATCCCGAACCTGATAGAATTGCTAGACATTTTAGGAATTTAGGAGATCTTCTTGAGGAGATGGCCGATCCCAATCATCCTCCTAATCCTCCCAATCCCCCAATGAATCCCATTCCACCTCATGATCACATTGGGCATCAAGCCTAAGCTCATTTTAGACGAGAGCCCCGTAGACCGGACCCACCCGTAGATGAGGAACCCACTCTTAGGCAATTCTTTCTTCCCGAAGCCTTTGAGCCTAATTTTGCTATTCAAATTCAGGGTTTGGGTGAAACGAACTTTGAGATTAAGCCTAATATGTTGGCTATGCTTCCCTTCTTCTACGGGAGAAGCAATGAGAGTCCTCTAGATCATATCACTGATTTTGTTGAGATGAGTTCCACTCTCCATGTCCCCAATGTCTCTCAAGAGGTCATACGTCTAAGATTGTTTCCTTTCTCTCTTAAGGACAAGGCTAGGACTTGGTTGCACTCCTTACCTAACGGTTGCATTACTACATGGGCTGAGCTTCAATCTAAGTTCTTTCAAAAATTTTATCCCATGGCCAAGACGGCCGACTTTAGGACCGCCATTATGACTTTCTCCCAACATGACCTAGAATCTTTTCATGAGGCTTGGGAGAGGTTCAAGGATCTTCTTAGACAATGTCCACACCACGGGTACGGCAATCATGACCTAATGCAATACTTCTTTCGAGGCTTAAATGAACAAAATAGGATGATGGTCAATGCCGCCTCCGATGGTGGCTTCTATCTTTTGAGACCGACCGAGGCATGGGAGAAAATAGAAATGATGGCTGAAAATTCTTTTCAAAATTTTGCAATGGAAAGGTCTAGTCGGGGAGGCAATAAGAGAAGTGTTAGTGAGGTTAGAGTTTCTTTAGACTTACCCGCTCAGGTTGAGGCTTTGACGAACAAGCTAGATCAATTCATTTCTTTGTCCATTTCATCCCAAGGTCATAGGACTAGTTCTTTAGGTTCTTCCTCCGCCCCTTTAGTTGTTGAAGTTTGTGCATTGTGCTCCGAGTCATCTCATGAGACCATAGCTTGCCCTTTAGCATCCCAATTTCCTGAATTCATGAAAGAGCAAGTGTGTGCCACATAGGGTTATTCTCGTGAGTATAATCCATACTCGAACACATACAATCCAAGTTGGAGGGACAACCCAAAATTTTCTTGGAGACAAGGCCAGCATGAGTCTAGTTCACCTCTTCAGGTTTCACCTCAGCAGCAACCCCGTCCTCAATATCCCCCAGGTTTCTATCATGTTAATCAGCCCCGTCTTACTAGTGACCCTTAACCTCAAGCTTTACCTGCTCCTTCTAGTAGCCAGATTCCTAGTAATGACGTGATGAAGTTAATGCAGTTTATTCAGAATCAGCAACAGGCATTAGCTAGTTAGCAACAGGAGTTAGCTGATAATAGGCAAGAAATAGCTAGCTATAGGCAGCAGATGACTAGGTTTGAGGCACAGTTAGGACAGATTTCTAGTCAATTGAGTGCTAGAGACCCAGGGAAATTGTCTTCCCAGCTGGAGGTGAACACTAGAGTCCAGTCCTGTTCCTCCACCAATACCACTTATCTCCCTCAGGCCTAGGCTAAGGCCATCACCACTCTTAAGAGCGGTTGGGTAGTGGATAATAGGGTAGGAGTTGACTTTGCAGTGCCTGCACCTAGTGGTCCTTTCAAATCTGGAGCACCACATTGTAGCCCTGTTGAGGGAAATTCTAGAGAAGGTCCTGTTGAGAGAGATGAGCCCATTAGAGATAATGGAGAGAGTAGTACTTCCCGCCCACATCGGAAGGGAAAAGAGCCTATTGATGACTCCCATGTATCTAGAGGTGTAGAGCCTAGAGTTCCTTTTCCATCTACCTTAGAGAGGCCTACACCTAGTGAGGATTCTAGGTTCTTCAAGGTTTTAGAGCATCTTAAGGACCTTAAGGTTAATCTTCCTTTGATAGATGCGATCTTTTCCATCCCCTCTTATTATAAGTTCTTTAAGGATCTTTGTACAAGGAAACATAGGTCATTAAACATTCCTAAGAAGGTGAGGCTTACGGAGAAAATGAGTAGAATTTGTACTTCGGGCCTTTCGCCCAAGATGAGTGACCCCGGAACCTTCACCATTCCTTGTAGGATCCGTGAGACCCAGATTGATCACGCCTTGTTAGATTTAGGATCTAGTGTGAATCTTATTCCCTACTCTGTCTATCAGCAGCTAGGTCTAGGCGAGTTGTCTTTTACACATGTTACTCTTCAGCTAGCTGATAGGTCTAAGCGTAGACCTAGGGGTGTGATAGAGGACGTTATGGTTTAGGTAGGTGAGTTTGTGTACCCTATTGACTTCATAGTGTTAGATATGGATTCGGGACATGACTTTAGACATTCTACACCCATTCTTCTAGGTCGCCCCTTCCTTGCCACCGCAGATGCTATTATCCATTGTAGGTCGGGGTTATTAGAGATGAAATTTGGGAATTTGAGATCCACTATGAAGGTTGCAGCGGCGGTGAATAAGGCTAGTATAGGAGGAGAGGATGGAGAAGAGTGCTTTAGAGTGGATGTGATTGATTCTTGTGTTGAGTATCTTATAGAGAAGACTATGACCAAGGGAGAAGAATTGAAGAAATTTGAGGAATTGATGTCTAGTTTTGATTTGGAGACCTTAGAGCGGGAATGTGTAGCTTCTACTTCCTTGATTGAGAGCCATTTGACTAATAAATCAATTAAGGTTAATCCTTCTAGCCTCATTTCTAGTGATGTCCCCATTGATAATATCGAGGTTAAGTCCCCCTTGATTGAGCCTAGCCCTTCTTTAGAGCTTAAACCCCTTCCCGATCATTTGAAATATACATTCCTAGGCCCTAATGAGACCCTTTCGGTCATCATAGCTTCCGATCTTTCTAGTGAGCATGAGAAGCGTCTCTTAGAGGTCCTTAGGAAACATAGGAAGGCTATAGGGTGGAAAATTAATAATTTGAGAGGTATAGACCCTTCGGTTTGCATGCATCGTATTCACCTTGAGGATGGAGCCATTCCTTCTAGGGAAATGCAAAGGAGGCTAAACCGACACATGAGCAAAGTAGTTAAGAAAGAGATCATTAAGCTTTTAGATGCAGGCATTATTTATCCGATCTTCGATAGTGAGTGGGTTAGCCTGGTCCAAGTTGTCCCTAAGAAGTCCGGGATCACGGTTGTTGAGAATGAGATAGGAGAGCTTATCCCTACACGTACTCCCACGGGTTGGAGAGTTTGTATTGACTATAGGAAGCTCAACTCCAAAACTAAGAAAGATCATTTCCCATTGCCTTTTCTAGACCAGATCTTAGATAGAGTAGCTGGGCATAGCTACTATTGTTTTCTAGATGACTATTCGGGTTGTAACCAGATCCCTGTGTTTCCCAAGGACTAGGAGAAGACCACCTTTACTTGTCCCTATGGCACTTTTGCTTATAGGAGAATGCCCTTCGGTCTTTGTAATGCCCCAACAACTTTTCAGAGATGTATGATGGCCATTTTTAGTAACATGATTAAGAGGCATTTAGAGATTTTCATGGATGATTTCTCAGTCTTTAGAGATAGCTTTGATGAGTGCTTGAGTCATCTCTCTTTAGTCTTAGACCGATGTGTAAAGAAGAATCTAGTGTTAAGTTGGGAGAAATCCCACTTCATGGTGCAATGAGGGATAGTATTGGGTCATGTTGTCTCATATAGTGGAATTCAAGTTGGCCCAGCTAAGGTAGAATTAATTGAAAAGTTACCTGTCCCTAAGTGTGTCAAGGATGTTAGATCTTTTCTAAGGCATGCAGGATTTTACCGTAGATTCATTAAGGATTTTAGTCACATTGCACGCCCCTTATCTAGGCTCCTAGCACAAGATGTCCCTTTTGACTGTGATGATGAATGTGTTAGAGCTTTCAATAGGCTTAAATCCTTATTATCTACATCCCCAATTATCCAACCACCTAACTACAGTCTCCTATTTGAGGTTATGTGTGATACATCCGATTATGCGATAGGAGCTGTTTTAGGTCAAAGGAAGGATAAGTTGCCCCATGTTGTGTACTATGCTAGCAAGACTTTTGATGAAGCACAAAAGAATTATACCACTACGGAAAAAGAGCTTCTAGCAATAGTTTTCTCCCTGGACAAGTTTAGGTCATACATCCTAGGGTCCAAAGTGATTGTCTACACCGATCATGCGGCATTGAAGTATTTGTTGTCTAAGAAAGAATCTAAGCCCCGCTTGATTAGGTGGTTGCTCCTCCTTCAAGAGTTTGACATAGAAATCCAGGATAAGAAGGGTAGAGAAAATTTAGTTGCGGATCATCTTTCCCGTTTTGTTAGCATGTCTTCTAGTGATCCATCTCCTTTTCATGATTCATTCCCCGATGAGCAATTGTTTACCATCTCTCATCACACACCTTGGTTTGCTTAGATTGTCAATTATCTTGCCACAGGGCATTTTCCTTCCTATTGGGAAAAGAGAGAAAAAGATAGGTTCCTAGCACAAGTTAGGCATTTCTATTAGGAAGATCCCTATCTCTTCAAAGTGCGTGCGGATCAAATGATTCGTCAGTGTGTGCCTGAGGACGAGTTTGAGAATGTTTTGAGAATGTGTCATGATGAGGGGTGTGGAGGTCATTTTAGTGGTAAGAAGACTGCCGCGAAGGTCTTGCAAAGTGGACTATTTTGGCCCACTCTCTTTAGGGATGCCCAAGAATATTGTAAGAAGTGCTTTAGATGTCAACAATCTGGGTCCATCTCTAAGAGAAACATGATGCCTTTATTCCCTATTCTTCCTTGTGAATTGTTTGATGTTTTAGTGGGTACCAATACATTTTAGTGGCTGTTGATTATGTCTCCAAATGGGTTGAAGCAATTCCCGCACGTACTAATGACCATAGGGTAATGGTTAAGTTCATTAGGGAAAACATTTTCTCTAGATTTGGAATCCCTAGGGTCTTAATTAGTGATGGGGGTTTGCATTTTCGCCATAGGACTTTAGAGGCTTTGTTGAGAAGATATTCGGTCACCCATAAGGTAGCCACTCCTTATCACCCGCAAACTAGTGGACAAGTAGAGGTGTCCAATAGGGAGATCAAGCACATTTTAGAGAAAACAGTTAGGCCCAATAGGAGAGATTGGTCTATTAGGCTAAATGATGCTTTGTGGGCCTACCGTACTGCCTTTAAGACTCCCATTGGTATTTCTCTGTATAGATTGGTTTATGGTAAAGCTTGTCACTTGCCAGTAGAACTAGAGCATAGAGCTTATTGGGCAATCAAAGCCCTAAATTTTGACTTGGCAAGAGCGAGTGAGAAAAGGAAGCTAGACCTAGCGGAATTGGAAGAGCTTAGATTCGAGGCGTATGAGAACGCTAAACTTTATAAGGATAGGATGAAGAGAATTCATGATAAACACATTATGAAGAAATCATTCTCTCCTTTTGATAAAGTTTGGTTGTTTAACACACGATTGAAACTCTTTCCAGGTAAGCTTAAGACAAGATGGGATGGCCCATATGAGGTGATGGTTGCCTATCCTTTTGGAGCAGTCAAGATTAAAGACTTGAAGGATGGTTGAGAATTGACAGTGAATGGGCAACGCCTGAAGCACGCATATGATCCGAGCATGGCTCCTGTAGAGGTTTTAATGCTTCAGGATCCCATCTAGGGAAGTTGAATATGAGTTGGTGTTTGCCTGGCTGACGGCATGGTGGTTAGCGCTACGAGGAGGCAACCTAGGTTCAATTTTGCAGTTTTGCATTTTGTTTCACTTTCTTTTCTTTTTATTTTCTTTCTTTTATCTTTCTTGCACCCAAACAAAAGTGTTGAATCTCAATCCTTTGTCCCATAAGATACACCATTGCTCATTATTGCACATGCCAATGCAAGTATGAATAAGCAATGCTACTAATCTTGTTTTCTTTGTGAGTGTTTATGAATTGTGAGTCACAAGATTAGTAGTAAGGTGATTTATCATTGGCATGGAAAGCTTTGAAGAAAATGCAAGGTTGTATCTATCCTTTCTCCACTTGTTCCCTATATTTACACCCTATCCCCACCACCCTTCCTTGTTTTGTAATGATGATTTGCTTGTTTTTGTGTTTTGAACTTTTTGCTTGAGAACAAGCAAAGTTTAGGTTTGGGGGTGTGGGAGTTTGGTTTTCTTGTTATATATCTTGCTTAGGGTAGATTGCATTCTGTGTTTAAAAATGGTGAAAAATTTTCAATTTTGACTCATATAGAGTCATTTATTTCTTTGTTGATCACTGTGTTGGCTTTTGTGATTAACTCTATTGATTTATGAAGATGAGAGGCATTGTGGGGAAATGAATAGAGTGGTTTCAAAACTAAGTCTTGGAGGGGATGCCCTTCAAAGTTGTGGGGAGTGAGAACCTTGAAAGAATAACCCTTGTAGCCACCTCATAGCTTGGTAGGAAAGAGTGTTGGAAAAGGGTTGTTGATATGAGTGCCCCTTCCTTGATTGGTTCTTGTTGATGTGCCTAAGCCTTTATTTTTCTTTCTTTTTGTGAATACAATACAAAGCATTAAAAGTTCAAAAAAAAAATGAAAAGGCAAAAAGGTGCAAAAATATATATATAAAAAAAATGAAGTGAAAAAGAGGAAAAGCCAAAGGCACCAAAAAGTTAGTGAATAAGTGCATAAGTGACACAATGTCAACTTAGCACAAGTTATCATCTTTGTAGATACGTGAATAAGGCTTTTTATAAGCCATTGTGTTTGTATATTCTCTCTTCTTGTCTTTGAGGCTTGGTGCATGTTGGGGAGGCCATGTTAGTTGAGGGAGCATGAAATATCAACATCCCAAGTGCGTGAGTTAGAATCCTAGACTTGTGGTGGATTGGCTACTCGGGAAATTCCTACGAGGAACGAGACCCCTTATGAGTAGAGAGAGGATCCAAATAGACTTGGGGATCTCTACACAATAGGAATGCCCCCTTTATGCTTCTTAGACTAACTTTGATAGAGAGTCAATCCTTTAGGCAATCCATTGTATCGGCTTTAGAGATAAAATTTAAGATTGCGCTTGCTTAAGGACAAGCAAGGAGAAGGTTTGGAGATGTTGATGTGTTGTGTTTTTGTGTATGTTTGCATTGCCATTTACCTATATTTTAGAGGTGTTAAGTGCTCATAATAATGCATTAGTGTAGTGCTTTTGATAAGAATAGGCTTAAGCGTAAACAAATGTACATATCGAGTTTAAAAGACAAATTGCTATACTAATTGCTTGTTTTCAATGATTTAGGTGAACTTTGGATTAAGATTGAGATTGGAAGATGAAAGGTGATGAAGATGGGAAATGCACGGGTCTAAGAGAGAAGACCAGAGGCCGAAAAGACAAAGAATGGAGGAAGAAAGTCAGCTGGACGACCAAGGAAAAAGAGCCGGTCGACCAGCCACTCCAGAGAGGTGCCAAAAATAGCCGGACGACCACCCCTCCAGGGAGCTGGTCGACCGGCTAGTCTAGAGAACATCATTAAAAAGCCGGTCGAGTTAGGTCCAGAAGCCGGTCGACCGGCAATATGCTGAGAACATATAAATAGGGCCTGATTCTGCAGAAAAAGAAGGACTTTTTGGAAGATTAACACACACTTCACACCTAAAATTCTCACACACTTAACCCTAGATCCCACCCACTTCACACACACTTTTCACACATTTCTCACTAAGAACCAAGATTGATTTGGAGGGTTCAAACATTTGGAATCAAGTTTGCTCAAAAGCTTTGTACAAGATTAGCTAGGATGAAAGGGAATCTTCATTATCTCTCTTTCATTCTATTTCCTACTATGATTAAGTAGACTTGTGTAGGGTGATTTAACTTATGTAATGGGTTAACTATATACTTTTATGATATGGGATATGGTGGCTGAATATATATACATGTTTCGAATTTTCTTGTTCAAATGGATATTTTCTCATTTATGTCTAAGTGTTTGATAAAATGCCTAAATGAGTAATATGTGTATAAATTGAAGTTTGTTTGTTACTAAACACATCTAATCCATGTAACAATCATGTCTATGTGTTTATATGTGGATGCTATGAAGTGGGTAATGCTTTTATTCATGTCTATATGTATATTTACATGCCTAGTAATGAGCATAACTTCAATAACGCATACGTGTTGGTTGTTAATTATTTCTAATGGTGTTAACTGAACATGACGATGTTTGGTAGTTGAATAGGTTCCATTATTCACGAGCACCTTGGCCTTGAACATGTATGAATGTACTAGCAAGTGAAATCCTGCTGTAGTGACCTTAGAATGACGAAGTGTAATTTAGGGCTAGGCTAGACCGAGTGTCCTTTGGCTTTAAATCCAGCCAATAGGTTTCTGGATAGGTTTAGTCGACCTTAGCAACACTAGGTCTTGGCTTTAAATCCAGCCAAAGGTTTAGGTACTAAGGTAGGTTCATTCTAAGTCACCTAGGAAGTTAGTTAGTCACTCTTGAGGCCCTAGGTCATAAGGACCACACCGTAGCTCTAGGAGGCGAAGCCTAGGGACGGACCCGCACCGAGTCCTAGGGGGAAATTAGGACACTAACTAGCAACCTAGTTAAGAGCACTCATGATAGTTAGCCATCATCCCTTAATCCCATAGCATTTGAGTATAGAATTACCCATTCATAAGTCGAAGTCACCCTAACCCCTTCTCAATTGTTAGTTCCCTCTTGACCAACTTGTGTTCCCATTTTTCATATTCATAGTTTAGTTTTATTTCCTTTACCTAGAGCTCCCGATAATCCAAAACCCCAAAAAATATGTCTAGTTTAGATCTTTTTTTTTGGCACTTTCTAGAACACCAAGCATAGAATTCACCCACATTATTCACGCCTCCCTGTGGTTCGACACCCACACTTGTACACACTATATTGCACGATCTGTACGCTTGTGGGTCTTTTAGAGCTTGCACTTGAAAGACGCACCACTTAGGACACCATACACGTTAGGCCATCCTGTGGATGCACTCGCACTTGCGGGCTATTTAGGCTTGTGCTCTAGTGCAAGCTCTGACGGCCCGCAAGCGCACGGATCGATGTAGTGTAGTGTGTGCGAGAACGGGTGTCGAACCACAGGGAGACTATGTTTTGGGATGGATTCTACGTGTGTGTTCTAGAGAATGCTAAAAAGGAAACTTAAACTAACTATTTTTGGTGTTTTTTTGGATGGTTGGGAGCACTAACTAAAGTAAATAAACCTACACTATGGGAATGGGAAATATGGAGACAACTTATCTAGAGAGAACTAACAAATGGAAAGGATTAAGGTGACATCTACTTGCTAATGGGTGATTGTAGATTCCAATACTATGGGATTACATGGAATGGCTTAATCATCAATTGCTCATTTACTAGGTTGCTTAGTTAATATCCGAACTTCTCCCTAGGACTCAATGCAGGTCCGTCCCTAGGCGGCGTCTCCTAGAGCAACGGCGTGGTCCTTATGACCTAGGGCCTTAAGAGTGACTAACTTGCTTCCTAGGTGACCTAGAACAAACCTACCCTAGTACCTAAATCATTGGCTGGATTTAAAGCTAAGACCTAGTGTCGCTAGAGTCGACTAAATCTACCCGGAAACCTATTGGCTGGATTTAAAGCCAAAGGAGACTTGATTTAGACTAGCCTTTGATTATGCTTCGTCATTCTAGGATCATAATAGCGGGATTTGACCTATTAACGCATTCATACATGGTCTAAGCCAAGGTGTTTGCAAATAAAGGGACCTATTCGACTACCAAACATCGTCATGCTCGGATTACACCATTAAAAGCACTTTTGAACCAACATGTTTAAGCATTACCCACTTCATAAAATCCATACATTAGCACATAGACATGATTATAGAATGGACTAGAGGTGTTTAGTAGCAAATAGACTTCAATTTATACATATGCAACTCTCATAGGCATATTATCAAACACCTAGACATGTATTGAACAATAGCCATTGAAACAAGAAAAGCATAGCATATGTATATACATTGAGCCATTGAATCCCATAATATAGAAGCATAGAATCAACCCATTACACAAGTGTCATCACCCTAAACAAATCTACTCAAATATAATATAATAGAGGATGAAAGAGAGAATAGAAAACTCCCCTCCCATCCTAGCAATTCTTGTGCAAAGTCCTTGAGTAGCCTTTGTTTCAAGTGTTTGAATCTCTCCAAATGAACTTACGACTAGGTGAAAAGTGGGTGAGTGTATGTGTGTTGGACGTTAGTGAAAGAGGAATTAGGTTTGGGAGATGGTTGTGAAAGAATATGACTTAATTCATTACAAAATGACCAAAAACAGGCTTATATAGCTAATTTCTGCGACTACCGGAACACTCTACTGGAGCATCGGTACTAAGGGGTCTCTATTCCAGTAGTAGAAGCTTGCTCTCTGTTTTTGGCAAAATAGTGAACCAGTACCAAAGGCCCTCTATTCCGGTAGTAGAAGTATGCTTTCTGTTTTTGGCGGAATAGTGAGCCGGTACACAGGTACTTTGAAGGCAGTGTCCCGGTAGTGTCTTTTTGCTCTCTTTTGGCTTCGTTTTAGCTCCATTTTGTTTCCAATTGTTTTGACCTTTGTCCGGAAGCCTCCAAACTTGATTTTTTTTTTCACTTTTCATCTTCAATTATGCTTCCAATCCTTACTCAAACCATTTCCATCTTCTTTGATCTTCAAACAATCCTCAAATCACCTATAACATCCAAAACAAGCCATTAATGCAGCATTTATCCTTTAAACTCAACTACGGACAGTTGTATACACTTAAACTTATACCTAGCACAAGTTCTACGTTAATGCAACTATTAAGCTCAATACATTTCCAAAATATAGACAAATAACAATTCAAAGACACACAAAAACATAACACATCAACACCCCCAAACCTTCTATTTGTTTGTCCCCAAGCAAGCCCAATATTAAGTTTATTTCTAAAGCCGATGCAATGGATTGCCTAAAGGATTGACTCGCTATCAAGGTTAGTCTAAGAAGCATGAAAGGGGCATTCCTATTATGGAGAGATCCCCAAATCTCTTTGGATCCTTCCCTTACTCATAAGGGGTCTCGTTCCTCGTGGGAATTTCCCAAGTAGCCAATCAACCATAGCCTAGGATTCTAACTCACACACTCGGGATGTTGATATTTTGTACTCCCTCAACTAACATGGCCTCCCCAACATGCACCAAGCCTCAAAGACAAGAAGAGAGAATATGCACAATGGCTTATAAAAAGCCTTATTCATATATCTATAAATATGATAACTTGTGCTAAGTTGACATTGTGTCACTTATTCACTAACTTTTTGGTGCCTTTGTCTTTTTCTCTTTTTCACTTTTTTTTTTTTATAGTTTTGCACCTTTTTGCCTTTTTCAATTTTTTTGGAATTTTCATGCCTTGTTTTGTATTTATAAAAGAAAAGAAAACGAAAGGCTTAGGCACATAAAAAAGAACCAATCAAGGAAGAGGCACTCACATGAACAACCCTTTTCCAACACTCTTTCCTACCAAGCTATGGGGTGGCTACAAAGGGCATTCTTAAAGGTTCTCACTGCCCACAACTTTGAAGGGCATCCCCTCTAAGACTTAGTTTTCAAACCACTCTATTCATTTCTCCACAATGCATCTCATCTTCACAAATCAATAGGGTCAATCAGAATAGCCAACATACTGATCAACAAAGAAATAAATGACTCTACATACATCAAAATTGAAAATTTTTTTATTAATCAAAATAAAGAAAACATGAAAAGAAAAGATAAAACAACACACAACGAGCTAAGACACATAAAAACTAAGAAACCAAACAACCGTTGCCTCCCCGGTAATGGCGCCAAGAACTTGATATACGTCTCTCGAGTGCAAGCTCTAAAGACCCTTAAGCGCATGAATCAATGCAGTGTAATGTGTGCGAGAACGGGTGTCAAACCACACGAAGGCTATGTTGTGGGATGGATTCTATGTGTGTGTTCTAGAGAATGCTAAAAGGAAACTTAAACTAACTACTTTTGGTGTTTTTTTGGATGGTTGGGAGCTCTAACTAAAGTAAATAAAACTACACTATAGGAATGGGAAATTTGGAGGCAAGCTATCTAGAGAGAACTAACAAATGGAAAGGATTAGGGTGACACCTACTTGCTAATGGGTGATCTTAGATTCCAATACTATGGTATTACATGGAATGGCTTAATCATCAATTGCTCTTTTACTAGGTTGCTTAGTTAATATCCTAATTTCTCCCTAGGGCTTGTATGGGTCCGTCCCTGGGCGGCACCTCCTAGAGCTATGGCGTGGTCTTTTTCACCTAGGGCCTTACGAGTGACTAACTAGCTTCCTAGGTGACCTAGAACAAACCTACCCTAGCACCTAAATCGTTGGCTGGATTTAAAGCCAAGACCTAGGGTTGCTAGAGTCGACTAAATCTACCCGGAAACCTATTGGCTGGATTTAAAGCCAAAGGAGGCTCGATTCAGACTAGCCTTTAATTATGCTTCGTTATTCTAAGGTCACAATAGCAGGATTTGACCTATTAACACATTAATACATGTTCTAAGCCAAGGTCTTCGCGAATAAAGGGACCTATTCAACTACCAAACATTGTCATGTTCGGATTACACCATTAAAAGCACTTTTGGACCAACATGGATGCAATATTGATGTTATATTTACTACTAGGCATGCAAACATACACATGGCCATGAATATAAGCAATACCCACTTCATAAGATTCACACATAAACACATAGACATGATTATGGAATGGATTAGAGGTGTTTAGTAGCAAATAGACTTCAACTTATACATATGCAACTCTCATAGACATATTATCAAACACCTAGACATGTATTGAGCAATAGCCATTGAAACAAGGAGAACATAGCATATGTATATACATTAAGCCATTGAATCCCATAATATAGAAGCATAGAATCAACCCATTACACAAGTGTCATCACCTTAAATAAATCTACTTAAACATAATATAATAGAGGATGAAAGAGAGAATAGAAAACTCCTATTCCATCTTAGCAATTCTTATACAAAATCCTTGAGTAGCCTTTGATCTAAGTGTTTGAATCTCTCTAAATGAACTTAAGACTAGGTGAAAAGTATATGAATATATGTGTGTTAGAGGTTGGTGAAAGAGGAATTAGGGTTTGGGAGATGGGTGTGAAAGAATATGACTTAACTTTTTAAAAAATGACTAAAAGCACGCTTATATAGCTAATTTCTGCGACTACCGGAACACTCTACCGGAACATCGGTACCAAGGGGTCTCTATTCCAGTAGTAGAAGCTTGCTCTCTATTTTTGGCAGAATAGTGAACTGGTGCACTGGTACCAAAGGCCCTTTATTTTGGTAGTAGAAGTATGCTTTCTGTTTTTGGCGGAATAATGAGCTGGTACACCGGTACTTTGAAGCCAGTGTTCCGGTGGTGTCTCTTTGCTCTCTTTTGGCTTCGTTTTAGCTCTGTTTTGCTTCCAATTGTCTTGACCTTTGTCTAAAAGCCTCTAAACTTGATTTTCTTCCACTTTTCATCTTCAATTATGCTTCCAATCCTTGCTCAAACCATCTCCATCTTCGTTGATCTTCAAACAATCCTCAATCTCACCTATCCAAAACAAGTTATTAATGTAGCATTTACCTTTTAAACTCAACTGTATACAGTTGTATACACTTAAGCCTATTCCTAGCGCAAGTACTACATTAATGCAACTATTAAGCTCAATACACTTCCAAAA
Organism: Cordia subcordata; assembly: GCA_028554755.1. Classification (NCBI taxonomy): domain Eukaryota; kingdom Viridiplantae; phylum Streptophyta; class Magnoliopsida; order Boraginales; family Cordiaceae; genus Cordia; species Cordia subcordata. Next base: position 10,466,992 of record JAPTOF010000003.1, read on the forward strand.
TATAGACAAATAACAATTCAAGGACACACAAAAACAGAACACATCAACACCCCCAAACCTTCTCTTTGCTTGTCCTCAAGCAAGTCCAATGTTAAGTTTATTTCTAAAGCCGATGCAATGGATTGCCTAAAGGATTGACTCTCTATTAAGGTTAGTCTAAGAAGTATGAATGGGGCATTCCTATTATGAAGAGATCCCCAAATCTCTTTGGATCCTCTCTCTACTCAGAAAAAGTCTCGTTCCTCGTGGGAATTTCCCAAGCAGCCAATCCACCACAAGCCTAGGATTCTAACTCAAGCACTCGGGATGATGATATTTCGTGCTTCCTCAACTAACATGGCCTCCTTAACATACACCAAGCCTCAAAGACAAGAAGAGAGAATATACAAACACAATGGCTTATAAAAAGCCTTATTCACGTATCTACAAAGATGATAACTTGTGCTAACTTGACATTGTGTCACTTATGCACTTATTCACTAACATTTTGGTGTCTTTGGATTTTTTTTTCTCTTTTTCACTTTTTTTTTTCATATTTTTGCACCTTTTTGCCTTCTCAATTTTTTTGGATTTTTCATGCTTTGTGTTGTACTCACAAAAGAAAATAAAAAGAAAGGTTTTGGCATATCAAAAAGAACTAATCAAGGAAGAGGCACTCATATCAACAACCCTTTTCCAACATTCTTTCCTACCAAGCTATGGGGTGGCTACATGAGTTATTCTTAAAGGTCCTCACTCCCCACAACTTTGAAGGGCATCCCTCCAAGACTTATTTTTCAAATGACTCTATTCATTTCCCCACAATGCATCTTATCTTCATAAATCAATGGAGTTAATCACAATAGCCAACACAATGATCAACAAAGAAATAAATGACTTTACATGCATCAAAATTGAAAAATTTTCATCATTTTTAAGCACATAATGCAATCTACCCTAAGCAAGATATATGACAAGAAAACCAAACTCGCACACCCCCAAACCTAAACTTTGCTTGTCCTCAAGCAAATAGAGCAAAACACTTAAACAAGCAAATTGGCATTACAAAATAAGTAAAGGTAGCGGGGATGGGGTAAAAACATAGGGAACAAGTGGAGAAATGATAGATACAACCTTGCATTTTCTTCAAAGCTTTCCATGCTAATGATAAATCACCATACTACTAACCCTGTGACTCACAATTCACAAACACTCATAAAGAAAACAAGATTAGTAGCATTGGCTATGCATGCTTGAATTGGCATGTGCAATAATGAGCAATGGTGTATCTTATGGGACAAAGGATCGGGATTCAACACTTTGGTTTGGGTGCAAGAAAGATAAAAGAAAGGAAGAAAATAAAAAGAAAAGAAAGTGAAACAAATGCAAAACTGCAAAATTGAACCTAGGTTGCCTCCTAGTAGCGCTAACCACCATGCTGTCAGCCGGGCAAACACTAACTCATCTTTAACTTCCATAGATGGGGTCTTGAAGCATTAAAACCTCTACACGAGCCATGCTTGGATCATACGCGTGCTTTAGTCATTGCCCATTCACAGTCAACTCTTGGCCATCCTTCAAGTTTTTGATCTTGACTGCTCCGAAAGGGTAGGAAACAACACCTCATATGGACCATCCCATCTTGTCTTAAGCTTACCTGGAAAGAGTTTCAATCATGAGTTAAACAACCAAACTCTATCGGAGGGAGAGAATGATTTCTTAATAATGTGTTTATCATGAATTCTCTTCATCCTATCTTTATAAAGCTTGGCGTTCTCATATGCCTTAAATCTAAGCTCTTCCAACTCCGCTAGGTCAAGCTTCCTTTTCTCACCCACTCTTGCCAAATCAAAATTTAAGGCCTTTATGGCCAAATAAGCCCTATGCTCAAGTTCTACCGGTAAGTGACAAGTTTTCCCATAAACCAATCTATACAGAGACATACCAATAGGAGTCTTAAAGACGGTACGGCAGGCCCACAAAGCATCAGTTAGCCTAATAGACCAATCTCTCCTATCGGGCCAAACTATCTTCTCTAAAATGTGCTTGATCTCCTTATTGGACACCTTTACTTGTCCACTAGTTTGCGGGTGATATGGAGTAGCTACCTTGTGGGTGATCGAATATTTCCTCAACAAGGCCTTTAAAGTCCTATGGCAAAAATGCAAACCTCTATCACTAATCAAGACCCTAGGGACTCCAAATCTAGAGAAAATGTTCTTCTTAACGAACTTAACCACTACCCTATGGTCATTAGTACGTGTGGGAATTGCTTCAACCCATTTGGACACATAATCAACGACCATTAAAATGTATTGCTACCCAAAGGAAGGTTGAAATAGACCCATGAAACCTATACCCCAAACATCAAACAACTCACATGGGAGAGTAGGGGATAAAGACATCATGTTTCTCCTAGAGATAGACCCGGATTGTTGACATCTAAAACACTTTTTGCAATACTCTTAGGCATCACTAAAGAGAGTGGGCCAAAACAGTCCACATTGAAAGACCTTCGCGACGGTCTTTTTCCCACTAAAATGACCCCCACACCCCTGATCATGACACATGCTTAAAATGCTCTCAAATTTGTCCTCGGGCACACACCGACGAATCATTTGATCTGCACACACTTTGAAAAGATAAGGATCCTTCCAAAAGAAATGTCTAACTTGTGCTAGGAACCTATCTTTTTCTCTCTTCTCCCAATGGGAAGGAAAGCGTTCTGTGGCAAGATAATTGACAATATAAGCAAACCAACGTGCATGATGAGATACGGCAAACAATGGCTTATCGGGGAATGAATCATGAAAAAAAGATGGATCACTAGAAGACTCGTTAACAAGACAGGAAAGATGATCCGTAACTAAATTTTCTCTACCCTTCTTATCCCGGATCTCAACATCGAACTCTTGAAGAAGGAGTAGCCACCTAATCAAGTGGGCTTAGATTCTTTCTTAGCTAACAAATACCTCAACACCGCATGATCGGTGTATACAATCACCTTAGACCCTAGGATGTACGACCTAAACCTGTCAAGGGAGAAGACTATTGCTAGAAACTCTTTTTCTGTGATGGTATAGTTCTTTTAGGCTTCATGATGTGTGTCATTTGTGCATGTTTGCATCTTGTTTTTGCATGCACATTTAAGGGTGTTTAGAGTATAATTGAGTGCACTTAGTACAAAGTTTATGCATATTTGTTAATATTTGTACATAATGTATTTAGGTGCATAAATACTATACTAAGTGTTATATTCCATGTTTTAGGAGTGTTTTGGAAGGGTTCAAGCTTATGCGAGGAAGAAATGAGCTAACAAATGAAGACCGGAAGAAAAGAAATAAAGAAGAGATCATTCTGATCCAGCCGGTCGACTTAGAAGAAGAGCCGAGGTCGACCGGCCGCTCCAGAGAATAAAAGATTTGAAGCCGGTACCATTCCAGAGAGCATCATGATTGAAGCCGGTCGAGCAAGAAAGAGGAGCCGGTCGACCGGCTGTGCGCTGAAGAAATCCATGAAAAGCTCATTTCAGCTCATTTTCAAGGGAGGAACTTTTATTTCTTAAATCCTAATAAACCCTAACCCTTTACCCACTTCACAAAACACCCTAAACCACCATCTAAACCCCACACCAAGCTAGGATTGAAGCATTAAACAAAGATTTGAAGGATTTGTACGAATTTGGAAGCAAGAATTTAGGGAAGTTCTTCTTGTTCTTTCTCTATTTTGTAAATATGTTGCTAGATTAGGCTAGATTTAGGGTTGATTGTTGTTGTATATTAGATTAGGGCTTTGAATAATGGATTTGTGTAGATCTTTGGCTCTTAATACATGTTTATTTACATAAATTTATGACATGATTCAATATGTCTATGTATTGGAAATCAAACATGTCTATGTGTTTGTTAAAATGCCTAAGTGAATATGCATGTGTTATTTGTGCTTCAAATGCTCTTATCTACTTATTTGGGTGATGTGATTGTGCTTAATCTCGTGGCTTTGCTTAGTAGAGTAGGCTTTAGCTTTAAATCCAGCTAATAGGTTACATGCTATGCTAAGTCGAGTTTAGGTGCTAGTCCTTGGCTTTAAATCTAGCCAAGCGGATAAGTTAACCTAGACTAGAGTATCCCTCACCCACGTTAGTGTTGGTTAATTAAGCCTTAATGTCACGTAGTGTTTAGGTGCTAGTCCTTGGCTTTAAATCCAACCAAGAGGATAAGTTCTAAGCACGGATTGCGTAGGCTAGGAGGGATTGGCCCTTAGCTTTAAATCTAGCTAACGGGTTGAACCACTAGTATTGGTTAAGAGAGCCCCCGATCAACACAACGACAATAGAAGTCCCAAGCCTTAGATAGACATCATCTGTTATCATAGCCCAAGTCTTGTTGCAATGCAATCGCCCTAGGTCCCCTTCTTCTTTATTAGTGTTTCCTTCCTTAGTTTGGCTCCCTTAAGTTCCTCCATAGATTAGTTTTTATTTTCCTTTTTTTGAGCTCCCTTCCATCCCAAAGTAAGTACACACACGCACGTAGCTAGTTTAAGGCACTCGAGCACATAAAGACTAAACCAAGGTAGCCTCCCTGTGGATTCAACCCCGCACTTGCACACACTGTATTACACACGTCCCGTGCACTTGTGGGCTATTTAGGCTAGTGCTCAATTAGCGATAGCAAGTTCTTGGTGCCGTTGCCGGGGAGGCACGGTATTGGTTCTTTGTGTACTTTTGTGTTTGCGATTGGTTGCTTGCGTGTGCACTATCTTTACTTGCTTTCCCTTTTTTTGAAAAAATAAAAATAAAAATAAAAATTTTTTTTCTCGAAAAAATTTTTTTTTAAAAATTAAAAAAAAATTGACTGTGAAGGGGTTTTACTTGTGATTCATTGAATATGACTGATCCTAATGCTTCTTGGTGGTCACTTGTATCCTCTTCCCCACCACTCAAACGTGTCCCTTATGTATGTCGCTTGTGTGGAAGTTTCATGCATCCTACCGTTTTCTGTCCCCACGAGAATTCCCCACCTAGGGCTAGTGCTACTAATGACCCCTATAGTCATGCAACATCTCATGCATCTTCATTTAGTAATCATGACTATAGGGATGCATATTCTTCTTATTGCAATCATTGTGGAAGCCGTGCTCACTTTTCTAGTGCTTGTCCCACCTTCCACTCTTATCCCCGATTGCATGCAATGCCCTATGCCCCTAGCAATCATATGCCCATGCATGCATTTACATCTAGCTATCATGATTCTAGGGAGCAACATCATGCATTTTCACAATAGGGTCAAGATGACTCTTTATTCCATTCACCTTCTAGTTTCGATTGTCCACCTCCAACACCTTCTATTTCCACCCATTCCTCTCCCTAGTTTTTTTATGGTTATGTGAAAAATAATTTCAACATGACTACCCTTTTCACTCGGTTGAACCCTCTTCCGTTATGTCTACACTCTCAAAGCAATTAGATCAAATGCTTGAGCAATCCTAATCTCTCCTCCAATCTAATCAAGAGGAACTAGAGAGTTTTAAGCGAGAATCCAAATCTCTAGGAGAGCGCTTGAAGAGAATGGCTGAGAGTATGCAATTCATTAGTGAGACTTTTGAGATACCTTTAGAATGAGTTGACGGGATAGAGATGAGACCTAACAATGAGGTGACTAAGGGTGGAAATGATGATGTATGGGAGAGACAGCTAGAAAGAGAGATTGATGGAGAGATAACATCTTGTAGTGAGGATGAAGATGAGCTTAATGATAACTTGGTTCTTGATGACTCTTGTGATTATGTTTTAGAGGAAGTAGTACCCTATCCTCTTAAGCTTTCAACGTCTCCCATTGAGTCACATGGGCTTTTTCTTTCTTCTCATCCCACACATTCCGTACACATGGAGGTTGAGTCTTGTGTCGATAGTACTCAATTGCATTTCAAGTCGGCATTAGGGAGTTTAGCATGCATTCTCTCTTTGAGCATTCATGCATACATGATGAGGAATCCGTTGAGTCCTCATTGCCCCCTCCATTACTGTCTACCCTGTATGAAAAGCATGATGGCGAGATGACATCCACGAGTGATGAATGTATTGATGATTTTAAAGAGACTATAGCTAGTGAAGGTTTAAAGTCATCCACTGGGGAAAACAAGACATCAATTTTCAGAGATTTTAGATGATAAGTTTCTTGGAGTTAAGAATCATGATGTTGAAGAGAATAGCAACTTTAAGAAGACACATAAGAAAGGAATTGATGTGCTTGGAAGAATGATCTATGGGTCTCTTTGGATGTTTGATGATTCATTGATGGAAATAGAGCCCATTAAGATCGAATCCACCCTTCGTGAGGAGTTAGAACGACCTAGGCTTGATCATGTTATATCTTGTGGAGAAGAAGAGTGTAGTACATCTACCTCCTATATCGTTGCTCCTTCTTCTCCAAATGTCATTCCAACCCCCATTTCCCATTCCATTGAGTCTTCCTTTTTGGAGCTCACGTTTGTGCCTTCATGCATAGAACATTTTCATCTAGGGTTAGAAAGCACGTTTCCCATGTTGCATGCATTAGACCTATCTTTGACCTATGGGGAAAGTGTGTTCCTAGCCCTTGATTATGAGAAGAAGGCATTGGGGTGGCTAATTAAAGAGCAAGCGGGACATGATTCTTCACGTTTGAGCATGCTTCATTCCACGCTTGCGCATTTATTTGATATTTTAGGGTGGGATCTTGAAAAGGGGTGCACCATGCATTCATCGGCCCAACCCTTAGTGTATGACCCTTTTCCCTCTACGTTTTTGTGCTTTGATGATTATCCGGAAATTTGTGCCACGCAACTTTAAACATATTTTACTCTAACATTGGTGCCCGGCTGGAGGCGTTAAATCCAGCGCTACTAGGAGGCACCCTAGGCTTGTTCATATTTTTCTTGTTTTTCTTGTATTTATTTGCTTTTGCCTTTGTATATAGTAGATTAGTTTTCTTGTACTTATTCTTGCTTTGTGCATAATAGATTAGATTGCTTTTGTTTATCTTACCTTTTTATATTTTAGGATTTCTTCTGTTTATTTTCATTCTTAGTAGGTTAGATTTTTACTCCCTTACTTGTTCTCTCCTTTCCTTCATTTGTGCATCAATCCCTTACCCCGTGTTTACATCCTTGTTTATCATTTCAAATGTCAATGTGAGCTTGCATAGCATATCTTCTAATCTCTTCTTTGTTTTTTGAGCATTAGTGCTTTCCAGAAAAGATAGAGGCTAGTAGATCATTGGATTGTCTTTGGCATTTGCGGACTACGTGGAAACAAGGTTGTATCTATCCATCTTTTACTTGTCCTTATCTATCCCTCTCCGCATTCCCCATATGTGTTTCATGTTGATTGCTTGTCATGTGGTTTGTGATTTTTGCTTGAGGACAAGCAAAGTTTAGGTTTGGGGGTGTGGTTGCTCATTTATTGTTTATATCATATATGGGATAGATTCGCTTGCCATATCTTATTTTTGCTTAAAATGTGTTCAAATTTTTCAATTTTTTGCATATTTTGAGTTAGTTTATCTCCATGTTGGTTGGAGAGTTGGCTTTTGTTATTGACTTAATTGATTGGAGAAGATAAGGGTGTATTGTGGGGAGTAAATGGAGTGTAGGGTATAACCTAGACTTTGAAGAGAATCCTTTTGAAAACTGTGGGAGTGAGTATTTCTAAGAATGCACCTTGTAGTTTCCCCACAACTTGGTTGGAAAAAGTGTTTTTAAAGGGTTGTTGATATGAGTGCCCATTCCTTGATTGGTTCTTTTAGTTTGCCTTAGCCTTTTCTTTTTCCTTTCTTTTTGTTCTATTTATGTATTGAAAAAAAAAAAGAAAAAAAATGCAAAAATGAAAAAAAAATAAAAAAAGAGCCAAAAGGCAACAAAAAGATTGAAAAGTGAAGTATGTTGAATAAATGTCAAGTGACATAATGCCAAGTTGACACAAGTATCTCTTTTGTTCTTTCATGTGTTATGAATAAGGCTCTTACGTCAATGTGAGCCATTGTGATATATCTTCTCTTTCTTGTATCTTTGGGGCTAAGTGCATATTGGGAGGCCATGTTAGCTGATAGAGCACGAAGTATCAACATCCCAAGTGCGTGAGTTGAAATCCTAAGTTTATGGCGGTTCTAGCCACTTGGTGACATTCCCAAGAGGTGTGAGACCCCGTGTTGATATTCCCAAGTCTTGTTGCAATGCAATCGCCCTAGGTCCCCTTCTTCTTTATTAGTGTTTCCTTCCTTAGTTTGGCTCCCTTAAGTTCCTCTATAGATTAGTTTTTATTTTCCTTTTTTCGAGCTCCCTTCCATCCCAGAGTAAGTACACACACGCACGTAGCTAGTTTAAGGCACTCGAGCACATAAAGACTAAACCAAGGTAGCCTCCCTGTGGATTCGACCCCGCACTTGCACACACTGTATTACAAACGTCCCGTGCACTTGCAGGCTATTTATCATGATTCTAGGGAGCAACATCATGCATTTTCATATTGGGGTCAAGATGACTCTTCATTTGGTACACCTCCTTGCATTGAGAGTTCATCCTTCCCATCATCTTTTCCAGCCCACCCATCCTTCGAGTCATACAATGGTTGTGCTTATAGTAATCCTAATCAAGATGTCTGCCATTTTCACTCGATTCAGCCCTCTTCTTTTAGGACTTCTTCACAAGAGGAAACACTTGACTATCTCCTATCTCTCCTCCAATCCAATCAAGAGGAACTAGAGAGTTTGAAGCGAGACACCAAATCTCTAGGTGAGCGTTTGAAGAGCATGGTTAAGAGTGTGCAACTTATGAGCGAGAACGTTGAAATACCTTTAGAACAAGTTGAAGAGATAGAAGAGAGACCTAAAGATGAGAGAAATAGTGGTGAAAAAGATGATGTCTTGGAGAGACGATTAGAAAAAGAGGTTGATGGAGAGATCACATCTTGTAGTGAGGATGAGGATGAGCTTAATGATAATTTGGTTCTTGGTGACTCTTATGAATATGTTTTAGAGGAAGTAGTACCCTATCCTCCTAAGCTTTCAACGTCTTCCATTGAGTCACATGAGCCTTTCTGTCTCCTCATCCCACATATTCTGCACACTTTGAGGTTGAGTCTCATGATCATAGCACTCATTTGCATTTCGAGTCCACATTTAGGAGTCTAGGTACACACCTCCCTTGAGCATTCACGCATCCATGACCAAATCCATTGAGTCCTCATTGTCCCCTCTATGTGTGTCTACCCCGTATGAAGAGCATGATGGTGAGATGACACCCACTAGTGATGAATGTGTTGTCGAATTTAAAGGGACTTTAGCTAGTGAAGGTTTAAAGTCATCCATTGGGGAAAACAAGGCATCAATTTTGGAGGTTTTAAATGATAAGTCTCTTGGAGTTAAGAATCATGATGTTGAAGAGAATAGTAACTCTAAGAAGACACATAAAAAAGAAATTGGTGTGCTTGGAAGAATGATCTGTGGGTCTCTTTGAATGTTTGATGATTCATTGATGGAAATAGAGCCCATAAAGATCGAATCCACCTCTCAAGAGGAGTTAGAGCAACCTAGGCTTGAACATGTTATATCTTGTGGAGAGGAAGAGTGTAGTACTTCATCATCCCTTACCCTTACCCTTGCCCTTCCTTCTCCAAGAGTTGTTCCAACCCCCCTTTCCCATTCCGTTGAGTCGCCATCTTTGGAGCTCATGTTTGTGCCTTCTAGTTTAGAACACTTTCATCTAGGGTTAGAAAGCACATTTCCCATGTTGCATGCATTAGACCTATCTTTGACCCATGGGGAAAGTGTGTTCCTAGCACTTAATTATGAGAAAAAGGCGATGGGATGGTTAGTTAGAGAGCAAGAGGGGCATGATCTTCCACGTTTATGCATGACACTTTCCACACTTGTGCACACATTTTCATTTGATGTTTCGGGGTGGAATCTTAAAAAGGGGTGCATTGTGCATTCATTACCCCATCATATAGTGAATGACCCTTTTCCTTCTACTATCTGCACTTGGTTGAATATTCGGCAATTTGTGCCTTGCAATTTTAAACATGTATTGCTCTAACACAAGCGCCCGGCTGGAGGCGTTAAATCTAGCGCTGCTAGGAGGCACCCTAGACATGTTTATATTTCATTTGCTTTCCTTGATTTTCCTTTTCTTTTATTTGCTTTTAGTATTATTGTTTGTTGATTTTCAATTGCATTTTTGTTTTCTATTTCACCCTCCCAAGTGTTGATCCTCACTTCTATCATTTCCCATTCTTCATATACCTTGTTTATCATTTGATGATGCCAATGCAAGCTCGCATGGCAATGCTACTAATCATGTGCTTTGAGTGTTCTGATTTGTTAATAGACGGGGATTAGTAGTTGAATCATTATCCATTGGCATTAAAGAGCTTCAAAGAACGCAAGGTTGTATCTATCCTTTCTCCACTTGTTCCCTATTTATCTACCCTGTCCCCACCACCCTTACTTGCTTTATGTTGCCAATTTGCTTGTTGAGTGGTATTGTTCTATTTGCTGAGGACAAGCAAAATTTAGGTTTGGGGGTGTGGGAGTTTGGTTTTATTATTTTATGCTTTGATTAGGGTAGACATGCATTTTGTGCTTAAAATGGTGAAAATTTTTTGATTTTGATGCATGTAAAGTTGTTTATTTCTTGGTTGATCATTGTGTTGGCTATTGTGGTTGACTCAATTGATTGGTGAATATGAGTTGCATTGTGGGGAAGTGAATGGAGTGGATTGAAAATCGGGTCTTGGAGGGGATGCCCTTAAAATTGTGGGGAGTGAGGACCTTTAAGAATAACCTTTGTAGCCACCCCATAGCTTGGTAGGAAAAAGTGTTGAAAAAGGGTTGTTGATATGAGTGCCTTTCCTTGATTGGTTCTTTTTTATGTGCCTAAGCCTTTCTTTTTCTTTCTTTTTGTGAATACAATACAAAGCATGAAAAATCCAAAAAAAAAAATTGAAAAAGGCAAAAAGGTGCAAATATATATATACATATATATATATATATATATAATGAAATGAAGTGAAAAAGAGAAAAAGCCAAAGGCACCAAAAAGTTAATGAATAAGTGCATAAGTGGCACAATGTCAACTTAGCACAAGTTATCATCTTTGTAGATACGTGAATAAGGCTTTTTATAAGCCATTGTGTTTGTATATTCTCTCTTCTTATCTTTGAGGCTTGGTGCATGTTGAGGAGGCCATGTTAGTTGAGGGAGCACGAAATATCAACATCCCGAGTGCGTGAGTTAGAATCCTAGGCTTATGGTGGCTTGGCTACTCGGTAAATTCCCACGAGGAATGAGACCCCTTATGAGTAGAGGGAGGATCCGAAGAGATTTGGAGATCTCTCCACAATAGGAATGCCCCCTTCATGCTTCTTAGACTAACCTTAATAGCGAGTCAATCCTTTAGGCAGTCCATTGTATCAACTATAGAAATAAATTTAAGATTGAGCCTGCTTGAGTGCAAGTAAGGAGAAGGTTTGGGGGTGTTGATGTGTTTGTTTTGTGTGTTTATATTTTGCAATTATATACTTGTTTTGAGGTGTTTTGGAGCTTCATTTGATGTATTAGTTTAACATTTAGGTCATACTTATGCATATTAGAGTTTACATGTTCATAGTTGAAGTTAAGACTTAAATGCTACACCAATGCGCGTTTATTACTTGTTTTAGGTGTGATTTAGAGAGATAATTAGAGCTTAATTGAGGGTACTTGGTGTGTGAAACTAAGCCAAGGGTGTTTTAGACATAAAGGAATAAAGAAAAGTGCATTTGGAAGTGGCCGGGGGAAAGAAGGAGCGACCGAGGGGAAACCGAGCGCAACGTAAGCCAAATTCAGAGCTTGAAACCTAAAAAGGACATGGACAAATTTTGGATACATTTTAGGGTGAAAAATATGGCTTGGGAGATCCCCCATGACGAACAAAGCCATAGAAAAAAAGGGTGCGCGAATCGGAGCTAAAACGAGCAAGATATGACCATTTTACTATCAAGATCGATTAGCCTCTGTCTAGGCCGGACAACCAAGCCGGTCGAACAGCTAGGTCGACCGGCCGGATCAGAACCTGGGCCAATTTTGGCTGGACGACTTAGGCCCAAAGCCGGTCGACCGACTGGGCCCCCGACTGGGCGATTTAACAGCTCTATTTAAGCCACTTTTCAGCCGTTTTTTAGGGGGAACAACACCCAAATCAAACACCCATTTCCCTAAACCTAAAATCCACCAAAAATCACCTCACACACTCACTTCTAAACACATTTAACACTTGATTCCCCCATCACACACATACGCGCTACCTTTTTTATTTCCTTGTTCTTCGATTAGGTTTACTTTTTCTGAGCTCCCCTCAAACCAAAAACACCAAAAACATTGTAGTTAGGACCCCAACAAGTAGCTCTTTAGGACGCACTTAGCTTAGAACACCATACACATTAGGCCTCCCCGTGGATTCGACCCTGCACTCGCACACACCGTACTACACATGACCCGTGCGCTTGCGGGCTATTTAGGCTTGTGCTCAATTAGCGATATCACACGGCCTTAGAAGAGTATGCCCTTATAATAGACAACAGGACAAAAAGTAGTCAGGGCATACTTGTGCTCAGAGTACTACGTCTAGATTCCTTTTCCAATCTACAAAATTCAGACAGATGAGCTTATACTCCCTCAAAATAATAGCTAATGGACTTAAGGAAGTCATACTCGATATCAAACAATAGATCATAACCAAAATCGAGCAATATAACCTGGATACATGTGAAATATATATATATATATATATATATATATATATATGTAATAGCGAAAAAATAACATAAATCGCACTTTTACATCATTTTCCATTTTTTAGTTTACCTTTGTGGTTGCATCTTGTGTGTCATTTTGGTGCTAATCGATGGTTCGAATGTATGGTTTTATTTACTGGCACAAAAAGTTAAATGTAGCTTCAATTTGAGATAAGCATAGGAATGAAAATTGGCTTGTATTTTGGTGGCCAAATTTATGATTCTTTTCATAGATGAAGTTTGTATAGGATGCTTTTCTATGTAATTCCTTGTAATGATTTGATTTAGAGTCAAAAACATTGTTGTACACGAAGTTTGAGGCGGTTATGGAGCAACCTGTTGACTGGTAGTTTTAGGCCCGACCGACAGAATCAAGAGCTTTCTAAAAGTATCGGTTAACCCCACCAGTCAACTAGCAGGTGGCCCTAGCTCGATTAGCTAAGGATGCTGATTCACTGAAAGTGCCGATCGACCAGCAAGTTGATCAAGCACGATTGGCAGAATCAGTTTTGCAGTAAAAGCTTGGTTTTGGCATTTTAATTGGTTTAGGCTTTGAGCGTAAAGCGATATAATAGGGAGCTATCAATTTAGGACCATTTATTTATACTATGGATGTTTATTTTGAGATATTTATATGCATATTTGATTGTAGGTATGATTATTGCAAGTAATCACACAGCAACACGTCTAACCAAGTAGGGTTTAAAATTAGCTAACTCTTGGATCTTGTTTCAGCTTGAGTTTGATAAGTCCCTTGACATTGATTAGGCTAATTTTGACAATTATAGATCCTAAAGAAGTAAGGCATGTTATTGGTTAAGATCCTTAGTTGTTTTTCACACTAATTAACCAATGGACTTATCAAGATAACTCAAACCATGCTACCTATGGATTTAATCTAGATATAGGCCCAATATGTTTATAATGTCTAGCATGTTTTAGTAACACAAGGTGGAATGCAGTGATTCCTAAGGGTGTTAGGATCTAAAACAAGATACCAAGATAAATGAAGGATAAGAAAAACCCTCAAAGTTAAAAAATTGAGTGAGATAGGGGAATGGAAAACCCCATGACCTTCCACATCTAGTTCATGCCAAGGATAAGTGGCATTTATCTCCCCATCGAAGGGTGTCACAAGTACCTAGATTTGACGAGATAGACTTAATGTGTACATTCACAAGAACGTTGATGAGGTTCGGCCATTCTATCGATAGAGTTTATCATTATGGATCATCTCATGGCACGTAAATGAGAGTCACTACTCCATTGGAAGGCTTAAGTCTAGAGACATGACGAGGAATAAGACACTAAAGAGTGGTTAGATACACTTGACTCGAATCATGGGTTTGGCCACTCTATCGGTGGAGGTTCCTATGAGATTTGAGAGGTCAAACAAAACAATGATTGGATATTGTTGGATAATGTCTATCTAGATAAAAATTGTCCAAATAGGCTATGCCTAACTCAACTATTCACAATTTAGCCATCCCATTGATGGAGTTTGGGTGATAAGGTTGAGACACTATTATATCTATTTAGTTTGAGGGTTAAACTACAAAATGGCAAATGATGCAAAAAGTGCGATATATGTTGTTTTTCCTGTGTTACATACATATTACACATGTACCCTATTTTATCGTTCATTCTATTAATTATGGTCTATTGTTCGGTATCCAGTATGACTTCTTTTAGCCCATTGGTTACAATTCTGAGGGAGCATAAGCTCACTGATCTAGGTTTTACGGATTGGAAAAAGAATTTGGGCATAGTACTCACCGCTAAAGAGTACAAGTATGTCTTGACTACTTCTTGTCCTGTTATAAGGGCAAACTCTTCTGATGCCATGCATGATGCTGAGCAAAAATGGTACTAATCCAATAGTATGGCAAAGTGCAATATGTTGGCCTCTATGTCGGAAGTTTTGTAGAACAAGCATCAAAACATGGCAACTACCAAAGAGATTATGACTTCACTGTCTTTTATATTTGTTGACCAGAGCAGGCCTACTAGGCAAGCTACTCAGAGAGAGCTTATAACCACCAGGATGACTAAGGAAGCACCTATCAGAGAGCATGTACTCAAAATGATGGAATGCCTCAAAATTGTCGAGATCCTAGGGGCAAAGATTGATGAGTAGTTACAGGTAGACATGATCTTAGAGACCCTTCCACTATCGTTCAATTAGTTCAAGCTCAACTATAACATGGGAAAGTTGAACATGAACCTGACGGAGTTAATGAAGGACCTATAAGCATCAGAGGCAATGATGAAGCCTTCGTGTCATGCATATCTCTCTCAAGCTTCCATTTTTGGGCATCATCTAAAAGGGATGAAAAAGCTCAAGATGAAGGAAAAGTAGCAGCATGACCAGAAGAAGAAAAAGAGGGCCCTTAGGTCAAAGTAGGAAGCAAGTGTTAGAAGTCCAAAGAGAAGTGGTTCAAGTGTGGAAAAAAGGGCAACTAGAAGAAGGACTATCCCAAGTACTGAGCCACAGGGCAGGAAGGTACATCCCTCATGCTCTATGTTGATGTATTGGTTCTATGTGTGGTTTTGCGTTGTATTTCTATATCTATTTAGAGTTGTCTTTGTGCTTATTTGATGGCCTTAGTATAGTATTTATACTATAGTTGTGTGTACTAAGCGCTTATTTTGCATACTTTAGGTGAGAAATGGTGCAATGCTTGGAATGGATTAAAGATGTTAATAGAATGGCCAAGCTTGCAAAGGGGTTTCGAGGCTAAAAAGACTAAGAAAAACACTTTGGAGGTATGCGATTCAAGCTTGGAGTGATTGGGGATGACCGAAGCTAGAACGATAAACTTTGAAATACATTGCAGGAAGAACTGGTCATGCTGGGGGCCTCTACCAATCGATCGACAAGGAGTCTAGCAAAGGTAGAGAGCAAATGTTTTTTTCCAATCACCTAGCCCTCATCTTTCTAGTCAACTGGTTATGCTTCTGACAACACTAGCGTGATAGCCTTATAAGCTTCTTTTTAGCCATTTCTTAGGGACAACTAAGGAAAACTTTCACATACTATTTCACCTATCTCCCAAACCCTTAATTCTCTCATCTCCCACCTCTCACACACTATTTCACACACAAAAACACCTAGGAATCAAGCATCTAAAAGGATTAAATATAAGGATTTGGGCATTAGCTCTTAGATTGTAAAACATGGCTATGGATAAAAGGGTATCTCTCTTTTATTTCACATATATCTTTATGTGTTTGTAGAAATGCCTCAATGATGATGCATATATGTATTGAATTCTATTTTTCTATTAACCATTTCTAAATCATTGTATAAGCATATCTATGTGTTTGTGTGATGTTTATGTGAAATGGGTATGCCTATATACATGTCTATGTGTGTGTTTGCATACTTAGTAGCATAATTAGCTTCTATTGCTTACATGTCAAGTGTTATTTCTCAAATTGGTGTAATCCAAGCATGTTTATGTGTTTAGTAGTAGAATATTCAGGTATATTTTTGAATGTCATGCCCTAGATGTGTATGCATATGCTTAAATGTTAATTCCTGATATTGTGATGATGATCGATGATGGACAACTAATGGCTAGCCTAGGTCGATTCTCCTTTAACTTTAAATTTAGCTAACGGGTTTTAGGTAGGTTAATTGACCTTTGACAAATTACATCTTTGCTTTTTATGTAGTCAATAGTTTAGACATGGGTTAGATTGATCCAAATCACCTAGAACCCTAACTAGCTAGCCATAATTCCTAAATCACAAAGACCACGTCATAGCCTTAGGTTAGTCGACGCCTAGGGATGAAGCAACACTAAGGCTTAAGGTGTAATTAGAAGGTTAATTAGGAGTCTAGACGAGAGCAAGCAAGTATAATCCATCAAGCAACCCTAACGAGAAGTAGTAATCACCCATTTGCAAGATGTAATCACCCTAGTCCCCATTTCCAACATTTGAATCTCCTTAGATCGCTTGATTTCCCAATTTTCCACACACCACCTTTTATTTTCTTGCCTTTAGCTTGGGTTTATCTTTCCCGAGCTACCCCCAATTCAAAACCTATAAAAAGAACGTAGCTTAGGAACCCAACACGTGGCTCTTTAGGATGCACATAGCTTAAGACACCTCTCACATTTGGTCTCCCGGTGGATTCGACCCCATACTCGCACATACCGTACTACATGCAACCCGTGCACTTGCGGGCTATTTAGGCTTATACCACGAGCTAGTGATCAAGTTCTTGGCACCATTACCGGGGAGGCAGCATTTGGTTGGTTTCTTTGTTTTGTGTGTCTTAGCCTGTTACATGTTGTTCTATCTTTTATTTTCATGCTTTCTTTATTTTGAATAATAAAAGAAAAATATTTAAAAAATCTAAAGAAAAAATTGTTGTGCTTCCAGACGAGGAATACTTGTGCTTGATTGAATATGAGTAACCCAACTGCTTCTTGGTGGTCCTTGGTATCGTCTTTCCCACCACCCAAATGTGTTCCCGATACTTATCGCTTATGTGGAAGTCATTGGCATATAACCATTTGTTGTCCCCATGCAAATTCCCTATCTAGGGCTAGTGCTAACTATGACCCTTATAGTCATGCATCATCTCATACATCTTCATTTAAAAATCATGACTATAGGGATGCATATTCTTGTTATTACAATCATTATGGAAGCCGTGCTCATTTTTCTAGTACTTGTCCTACCTTCCACCATCGTCATTCCAAGTTGCATACAATGCCCAATGGCCCTAGCAATCATGTGCCCACACATGCATCCATATCTAGTTATCATGATTCTAGGGACCAACGTTGTGATTTTCATATTGGGGTCAAGATGACTCTTCATTCGATCTACCTCCTTGCGTTGAGAGTTCATTCGTCCCACCATCTTTTTCCACCCACCCATCCTCCAAGTCTTATAATGGTTATGCTTATGGTGACCCCAATCAAAATGTTTTCCATTCTCACTTAGTTGAACGATCTTCCATTAGGTCTACATCCTTGGAACAATTAGATCAAATGCTTGAGCAATCCCAACTTCTCTTCCAATCTGGCCAGAAAACTTAGAGAATTTGAGTAGAGAAACCCAATATGTAGTTGAGAACTTGAAGAGAAAGATAGAGAGTATGCAACTCATGAGCAAGAATATTAATATATCTTTAGAATGAGTTGAAGGGATAGAGATGGGACCTATAAAGGAGCGGATTAGTGGTGAATATGATGGTGTTTTGGAGAGAAGATTAAAAAGAGAGGTTGATAGAGAGCTTACATCATGTAATGAGGATAAGAGTGAGCTTGATGATAATTTGGTTCTTGATGACACTTGTAGGTATGCATTAGAGGAAGTAATACCCTATCCTCCCAGGCTCTCACTGCCGCCCATTAAATCACGTAAGCCTATCTTGTCCTCTCATCCTACACTTCCCACACACTGGGAGGTTGAGTCTTTAGGTCCTAGCACTTGTTTGCATTTCAAGTCTACATCTAGGGAGTTTAGCATGCACACTTCCTTTGAGCATTCTTGTTTGCATGACCCGGAATCCCTTGAGTCCCCTTTGTCCCCTCAATGTGTGTCTACCCCTTGTGATAAGCATGACGATGAGGAGAACAAGGCATTTTTAAGGGTAACATGTGGCATTGTTGCTTAGGACATTTAAATTCTCAATTGTTTTCTTATTTAAAGTCAAATAATTTCATTAGTTCTTCTCGTGCACCTTCAAGTGCATGTGAGGATTATAATTTGGGCAAAAATATTCATTTACCTTTTCAATTGAGTGAGGATCACTTTGCTTTTCCATTGCAATTGATACATTCTGATGTGTAAGACTTCACCAATTCTATCAAATTTAGAGTTTAAACATTATGTTCTTTTTGTGGATGCTTTTTCTCTTTTCACATGGATATTTCCTGTGACAAGTAAATTCGAAGTTTTATGCATTCTAAAACTTCAAAGCCCAAGTTGAAACTTTGGTTACTCTTAAAATCAAACAATTTCAAAGTGATGATGGTAGTAAGTTTGATAACACACGTTTCAAGCCTTTCTTAATGAGAAAGGCATTGTTTTTTGTAAATCTTGTCCAGATATTTCCCAACAAAATGGAATAGTTGAAGAAAAACGACGACATATTAGTGATATGACACAAACTTTTCTTATTCATGCATCTCTTAGTCCTTTTAGGTCGATCTTGCTTAGACTGCCATATATATCATCAACAGGTTGTACACCCCATCATTGCACTATAAGACCGTCTTTTGAGCTTCTTCATAGACCACCCGTCTTTTCTTTACTACGTGCCTTTGATTGTGGTTGTTATCCGAATCTCTCAACACAAGCCAGTCGTAAACTCAAACCTCAGTCGGTCTCTTGTGTTTTCTTAGGGTATGCAAATAGGTACATAGATCCCAGCACAAACCATGTATCGTTGCTTAGAGGACAATTTAGGCCAAGGACAAGTATGATTTAAGTCAGTTCGATTTGACAAACAACATGAGTATGAAAGTGAAAAAGGTTAGTTCAAATTTGACAAAAAGATACACTCACTCCGAAAAACATGACTCAATTGGTTAAGGTTGAAAAAATTCCTAGATAATCTAATTTTAAGTCTCTTCCCACGTCACTAAAGGTTTCAATTCCTGACTCACATGATGCATTCTTTGAGCAAGCCCGTGTACTTGAATATTTACTAATTAGTAGTCTAACTCTACCAATTGAGTTTAATATCATATAAGAAAGGGGGAGAAAGGGAGGGGGGAGAGAGAGAGAGAAGAGGGGAGAGAGAGTGTATAAAAAAAAGACATTAGTATGATTTAGAGCCTGCTTGGGATTGCGGTTCAGTAGTAAAAAAAAAAAAAGAAAGAAAGAAAGCAAGTTTGACCAAAAAAAAAAAATTTTGGTTCATGAAGTGTTTGGTTATGGACAAAACTAAATTTTGAGAGGCTCAAAATAGAACTTCAGAAAAGCACCAACTATACTACTTTTTCTTAAACTACGTTTTCTAAACAACAAATTTATTTGTTATACTCTTTACTAATTACAATAATTACAACATTTTCATTATAATTAAAGATTAAGCATATTACTAAAATAAAATTTTTTAAAAACACGGATATAAAGAACTTAAAATTTAAAATTGAAAATTGAAAATTTAAAAAATTTAAAAAATTAAGTGTTGAAAATTAAAATATAAATAAAAATTTAAAATTTAAGAATTAAAAATTACAAAAAAAATTAAGAAGTAATTTTATCAACTACTTTTTTTCATATTCTACAACAATTTTATCCAAACAAATTACGAATTGCTTCTTTATCCCAAAGCAATTTTATAATTTTTTACCAAGTAATAAAATAACTTTTCTTAAATGCAGCCACATCAATTTTCTACAGCAATGCCAAATGAGTCCTTATAACTTTCCACATTAGTGGGATGGAATTTGTGATATGTCTCCGTGAAGAAACAACAATTATAAATACCAATGAATCCCACTTGGGTCAATTGATCCAAGACAGTCACTTCTACGCCTACAATTGTTGCGTGACACAACCGTAATAAGAACATGTACCAACTACACCTAACATTCCATTCCATCTGAGTGGAAGTTTGTTCCGTGTGGCAGTTTGTAACTCCTCTATTGTTACTTCTTGTGGGATCGTGTCTTTTGAAGGTAAAGGGGTCGGATCAGTTTACTGATCATGGTGCTTTATACCACACATTCTCCATCAGAGGCAGAGGTGCAAACACGGGAGCAAATTAAACAGAAAACATGGTGATAAAGGATAAAGGAGTAGATTTGTCATCTCAAAGACTTGTCTCTCGAGGGGGAAAAAGATAGAACAAAACAAAACAAGCAAACAAATCATAACAATGTGTATTATGCTTAAATTACACTGTTATCCACCAAAATTGGCTATACAGAGATGTCTGAGAATTATTTACAGCCAGCTTGCTGAAAAAAGCCAATGCATCTCCCACCTTGCAGTGATAATGAGCGTCGTGCTTACTAACGGGTCAAAAGGATGGGGTGCCCCAGAAAGAATCTATGAGACAGTCAAAACATCATCTCATATGAGATTCTGATGACCGAGGTTGTTGCAGTTTCACAAGATGCATTTGCCAGCGTCCTAGATGGAATGCTACTGCTATCCACAAAACACACACCTGATGTACATAAGACTGATTAAGTTCAAGTTATTTCTAATCGTGTCAAAATGCAAAAGGTTCAAATGCAGATCTTTTTCAATTGGCTTGCACAATTTGAGAAGTAACAATGATAAGCACAAGATATCACCAAGAGTATTGCTTAACATACAGGTAGGGCGTATAGAGAGGCTACTGATGCTTTGCCATTGAGACTGCTAAAAAGTATTTTGTACATTCCAGCTGCTGTAGCATCTCCAAGTCTTTGAATAATAACATCTATACATACCTGTGGAATTATTTCCCTGGTAAAATATAAGCTGATGCTAAAAAATAAACGATAAAATGCTAGGCCTAGCACCTGAATAAGCTCTATGCAAATGGTTCCTCTTCCTCTTCATTCACTATTATCTAGATAACTGTTTGTCTGTGAAATAATATACCAAGTACTGACTGAAAAAACTCCGTATCTGAATCAACTTCATAAAGCTGTTTTTCTTGTTCTCTTCAAAGGCCTTCAATTTTCTGTTACTGGACATTTGTGAAGGAAGCTATCATCTAATGTTAGGGTCTCAATACGAAACTAGCTGACTATGAGATTGCTGGCTTTTTAAACTCCTATACTAGAGAATAGGGAAAATTAATTGGATACATGTAATCAAACCTTTGCTTTATACTTCTCATCCTGTGAAACAACAGTAAAAAGGAGCTCTCTTCCAGGCCTGGTAACAACATATGTAACTACCTGAAAATACAAAAGAACTTGTTACTTCATATGCTTCATATGAAATTATCAAAATGATTTTTCATTTATTAGTTCTCCAAACCTGTCAAAACTGAACTACCAAAGCAGAGATGCACAAAAAATGTTAACTAGAGTATAAACCGTGCAATGCACATGAGAAATGAGTATTTTTAATATTTTTATTTATTGTTCATGGTCAATTATATTTTTACAGTCTATGCTATGCCCATATATAAATATATTTTGTAAAATTTTAACTTTTGGTAAGTTTTCAATACGAATCATTTCTTATAAAAGATATGCAATAATTGAATAAAATATTTATATTAGAAAAATAAAATAAGGAAATAATTTGATTTAGGAAAAAAAACCAATAGAAGATGAATAACATATCTATTGGAGTTTAACTCATTTTCACTCATTTTTGGATGGAAAAAATTTGATAAAACATGTGTTATTAAAACATAAAGATCGATTCTACTTTATATAATATAAAGATATAGATATATAACTTTTACGGTCTATGATTGGATAAAAATATAATATATTTTGTAAAATTTAATTTTGATAAAGTTTTCAATGTTAATAATATCTTTTCAGTGAGAAATTTGTAGTAATTGAATAGAACACTTTAAATTGGAAAAGTAAAATCATAAAGATAGATGGACATTAGTACAAAAAGGACTAGACTGTTTGGAGCGAAAATATATCATGAATTAGATATATGACATTGGTTAAAAAAAGCATGGACTCTCTTTTATGATATATATGGATATGTGAAGACAAACCAAACTATAAATACCTTCCTTAGGGTCTCAGATACAGCAACAGTAATCCATGTTGGCCATACAGCTATAGCAATCAGATTTAAGAAGCCAACAAATGGTGCAGAGCAAATGGCTGTAGTAACCCCGGCTATAATGAGGATGCGCCCCTGTAATCAGAAAGGAGGTTTAGAAAATGCTATGTCAAGCATGACAGGTAGCATCACTCATCCACATGGTAGGTAAAATCTAGAATACCATCTTGGTAATCCATAGGGAGCATGGCATATAATGATGTAGCTTTTACATTAAAACTTCAAGCAAATGAGAGAATAGGATGACATATAATAATGTTTTTCAGTTAAAAGTTCAAGCAAAGGAGAATCTTTCTTATATATTCTTCTGTAATACAAGGGAATTGTCTTTTTCTGTTCTTTTCTTTTTACCCCTCTTGTTTCAGAAAGCATGGGAAAAGCAATTACACATTAAAAGTCAAATAGCCGCATAAAAGTTGATATTGGACAGCTATGTTACTCCTTGTTCCACCTTCATGGCGATGAAGCAATGTCATGTCCATGTCTAATGGAAAGATGTTAGTCCACAGATGTTTATACCGTTAAAGTTAGCTGACCAGCAAGGATAAAAACAGCAATAAAGCTGTTAATCTGTGCAAATAATCTCCTCCTCCCGACAGGATTTATCACAGTTGAAGCTATCACAGTCACTTTCTGCAATCAAAATAAGTCGACCGAGAAGCAAAAACATTAGCCAACACCTTAGTCAAAAATTTTAAACAATGAAGAAATTATCTACAAAGATGATACAAACCAACATATCTATATCTCTCACACACAATGAAGGAAGATTAACAAGATAAATATTAAAAAAATATAAAAAAACACAGATATTTAGAAAATATCAGCATGAAGTTCAAAGATTAATACTTTAACTACCACTATCACCATATTACTTCTTGTCAAGTTTTTGAACAACTATACAGATCATACTGATAAGATGCTCGGAGGAAAAGAAGATATTTTGTATTGATTGATTAAAAGACTAGAATAGGTGTGCAGGTTTTTTTATAGACTACTGAGTAGGCAGAGTTAAATACAATTAGTTAGAGATAGTTTGTACAGCTGTCATTTGCATAACAGACTAAGTCCTGACATCTAGTATCTGCCTAACTCTATTAGTCCACATAAGTATTACATCAACTGCCTTATCATCCCCTCTTAAGCTAAACTGAGGCAATGACCAAAGGAAGTTTGTTCTTAAGATGAGCAGACTTGAAGATAGGCAAGGCCTTCGTAAACAAATCTGCAACTTGGTCAGAAGGAGGAGCATAGTAGACCCTTCGTTGGTTGGTTGTAACCTGCTCTCTAACATAATGGTAGTCTATCTCTACGTGCTTTGTCCTTCCATGATAGACTGGATTTGCAGCAAGGGCCAGTGTAGAGACAGTGCCATAGGTAATAGAAGGGACAGATAGTGGAATATGCAAACCTCTCATTAACAGCATCTGAGACAGCAGCCAAGCTATCAGTGACAGCCTTCACCAAATCCAAGTATGGTTGCATAGATTGACCTTCTTTGCTGATGTTGAGAAGTCTCATCTTCAGTTGATGAATATGAGTTCTAGTCATGGAGCCATATCTTTCTTTTAACATTTTCGGATAGCAGTGGACGTGGAGAGACGCACGAATGGAGAAAGAACAGGTGGAGTTACTGAGGCAAAGAGGCAGGACATCAAACTCTGATCAATGTCCTGCCAAGCCAAGTACTTTGGCTTGTCCACTAAAGCTCCATTCTCATTGATCTTAGGAGAAGGACAAGGATCAATACCAGTCAAATGATCAAGCACCTTAGTGTTATCAAGTTTGATTGGAACTAAGCTATTCAGATTTTGAATCAAGTGTTTGATCCATAGAGGAAGCTCAAAAGTAGTAGAAGCCAAGACAATGAAAATTAGTAGAAAACCCTAGAGAACAGGAATATGATAAAAAGATGAAAGACACAGTGATCTAGAAGGAGCTTCATGGAGATCTCAGCTGAAAAGAAGCTCAGAAAGGTGCATCGATGGTGATTACCATCAAACAGCAACAACTCACTACATATAAAGCAACAAACTCCATGAGAAAGTTGAAGAGAGCCTCCCGATACGAAGAGCATGTGATTGTGCAAAGTGAGAAAGGAGTTTGATGTGATCTCCAATGGGGATTACACAATCAAGAAACCCTAGCTGCTATGGCTACGGCCCAAAAGAAAAGGACCAGATTGTTCCTGCCCTGGCAGATATTTTTGCATTGACTGAGTAAATGATTACAATAGGCGTGCAGGTACTTTTACAGACTGCTGAGTAGGCAGTAAGTTACAATTAGTTATAGATAATTTGTAAAGCTGTCGTGCATAACAGACTAACTCCTGACAACTAATATCTGACTAACTTAATTGCAATAGTCCACTTAAGTATTACATCAATCAAGTCAACTGCCTTATCACATACTACCTATAGGTCCTGGTACTTGAACTTCAGCTATCAACCATGACAAAGAAATGAGAAACGGAAAGCAGGATGGGGTTGACTGGATTAATCTACAAGGTGAATCCTGATATAGTTACACAAGTTATGAATGGCCGGAACTTCATCACAGAATCTTGGATATATGTTTCTCTAACAACAAATAATATGACTGAAATTGTCTTCCTGACACATAACATGGAAGATGTTACTTACAACATAGCATGCACTGGTTTATTGCTTTATTTTCATATTTATTTGAGTTATTCTTTTTAGCATGTTACACATTAGATGCGTAACACATAACAAAAACGAATACTCGACTGGGGGAGAGCTTCAAGTCCACATACATAAATCAAAAAGAAGATGTATATCTGATTTGGCGCCATTTAAAATTTGTCTATGGCAAAAAAGCCTTTGATTACCTGAAAGTAGAAGAAAGAGGAGACTACTGCACTGAGCCAAAGAAATAATGCAACATATAATAAATAAGTTGATGATAGGATAAGCCGTAGTCCATCTAATATAGCCCAGAGCTGAGGTTTTGCCGCCTTAGTTAATAATTTAGGGGTAGATCCTCTGTCACGCACACTTTGGTCATCAGCCCCACTAGATTGATTATTATCAGGCTGCCTGAAAGCCAAAAATAAATAAAATTTAAACCACTAAATACCTCAAACTGTTGGCTGAAACTCATTAAGTTTACAATAATTTGCATGAAAGACATATGCATCATTCAAAAATCAAACTTGCATGGAAGTGGGTTGGTTGATGAGCATAAAATATGTTTTCAACACGCATATTAACCGCACGCCACAAAATTTTTTTGGTTGCAATTTGCAAGTCTTGTATAAATGGGAAAAGTGAGCCCAATGGTGCCATACACAGATATGAAGGATGCAGACTCTCTAGATATTTTAGCTATTGAATTTGGATTTTTCGACTTTAGACTAAACTCTGTAGCAAATTGATTTTCATAATGAGTAAACATAAAATATCGTTCCTCTAGACAATTGTTAATAAGGAAAGAGACATAAAGATAAACAGAATGGTTTAAAGGCTTCGTACCTTTTAGAGTACTAGCCTACTCTATTTATAATATTATGAGAACCAACAAATATGATATCTCTTCTGATGTGGGAGAGAGACTTATTATAATAATATACTACCTAACTCATACTTAACACTCCCTCTCAAGCTAGAGCATATATATCATAAATGCCCAGCTTGTTACGAATATATTTAACCCGAGAACTACCAAGAGACTTTGTAAATAGATCAGCTAACTGATCACTCGAGCTAACGAAAGAAATAATAATCTCCTTGGATAATAGCTTCGGCCTAACAAAGTGACAATCTATCTCAATGTGTGTAGTCCTTTCATAAAACATTGGGTTTGTGGCAATATGTATCGCAGCCTGATTATCGCAAACAAGTTTCATATGACTTGAACAAGTGACTTGAATCTCTTTCAAAAGATTTTTTACCCATATCAACTCACAAGTGGCTACTGCCATAGCTCGATATTCTAATTCAGCACTCGAACGGGCCACCACATCTTGTTTCTTACTCTTCCAGGAAACAAGATTTCCTCCGACAAACACACAGAAACCAGAGGTAGACCTCCTATCAGTAGGACTACCTGCCCAATCAACATCTGAGTACCCAACAACCTCCATGTGCCCATGGTCACTATACAGCAAGCCTTTCCCAGGTGAGCCTTTAATATACCGTAAGATTCGAATAACTGCTTCCCAATGTCTTTCTCGTGGAGAGTTCAGAAACTGACTGACAACACTTACTGCAAAAAAGATATTCGGTCGAGTAACTGTAAAGTAATTGAGTTTTCCAACTAACCTTCTGTATTTCCCCGGATCTGATATCAACTCCCCTTCATCTGGAAGAAGCTTCACATTTGGATCCATAGGTGAGTCAGAAGGTCGCGCACCAAGTAACCCTGCCTCACTCAACGTATCTAATGCATATTTACGTTGAGCAATAAATACCCCTTGCTTCAACTGTGCAACCTCAATACCCAAAAAATAGTGAAGCGACCCTAGGCCTTTGGTTTGGAATTGCTGATGAAGAAAGCCTTCAACTCATCAATCCCGTTGCTATCATCACCTGTTATAACAATATCATCTACATACACAATCAAGAGAAGCCGTTTACCGGTTGAGCATCGATAGAACACCGAATGGTCCCACGTTACAACGAGTCATGCCAAATTCCAGAACTGTACTGAAGTGTCCAAACCACGCCCTCGGAGATTGCTTGAGACCATACAGGGCCTTCTTTAAACAACATACCTTCTGAGACTCTCCCTAAGCAACAAACCCTGGCGGTTGTTCCACATACACTTCCTCATCAATATCACCATTCAAGAAAGCATTCTTGATATCCAACTGATGAAGTGACCAATGGTGAATAGCTACCAAGGAAAGGAAAATATGAAAGAAGACATCTTAGCAACAGGAGAAAATGTGTCACCATAATCAAGACCATAGACCTATGTGTATCCCTTGGCCACAAGTCGAGCCTTTAAACAATCCACCTGACCATTTTGATGAGACCTTCACTGTATATACCCATCGACAACCAACAGAGGACTTGCCGGCTGGCAAGTCAACTAACTCCCAAGTTCAATTATGATGTAACGCAGACATTTCTTCAAGCATAGCAGCCTGTCAACTAGGATGAGCACAAGCTTCTGCCACAAACTCAGGAATAGAAACAGAAGAAAGAGAGGCAACAAAGGATGCATATGAAGGAGACAAAGAAGAGTAAGACACAAAGTTACATATAGGTTGCTTAGTGGTGCAAGAACGAGTACCTTTACAAAGAGCAATGAGCATGTCAAGATCAGACGATGGAGCAGAAACTAGATCTGAAGGCAGCGAATCAGAGGATACCGGGGCAGGTAGCAACGGACGTGGTCAGCGTGAATGAACCGGAGGTCCGATCTATCTAGACGTACAGTGGAAGGCAGTGATGAAGTAGCATCGGGAGTGGAGCCGAGGTCCGAAATAGGAGAAGGGGCCAAAGGTGCATCGAAGGTGGGTACTAGAAGTAGTAAAGACTCAACCACGGCATCAGAAGTGGTGGTAGAAGGGAAAAAGGAAGCGTGTTCAAAGAAGGTAACATCAGCTGATACAAACCATCGCTGTAACTCAGGAGAGTAACAACGGTAACCCTTTTGATGCCAAGAGTACCCAAGAAACACACACTTGATAGATCGAGGTCCTAACTTGTCTACCCCAGGGGAAAGATTATGGACAAAACAGACACATCCAAAAAGCCAAGAAGGAAGCATGTAAATAGCATCTCGAGGGAACAAAATAAAGAATGGTATTTGATTATGTAACACAAAGGATGGCATACGGTTGATAAGATAACACAATGTTAGGACCGCATCATCCCAGAAATGAAGAGGTACATGTCTATTGAGAAAAAGAGTACGAGCCATCTCAATGAGATGACGATTCTCCCTTTCAACAACCCAGTTTATTGTGGAGTATGTGAATAAGATGACTGGTGAAGAATACCATGAGAAGATAAAAATGAAGAAAAAGAAGAAGAAAAGTATTCGTTTGCATTGTCACTGCGAAGAACCTAAATAGAAACCCCAAATTGCGTGTGAATTTCAGCGTAAAACTTGTAGAACGTTCTTTCATTAAAAACAACCATGTCATACGGGAATAATCATCAATAAATGTAACAAAATAACGAAATCCAGATTTAGAAGTAGTTCAACATGGACCCCAAATATCAGAATGAACAAGAGCAAAGGGGCAGTAGCCCGTTTATTGACTCGATTAATGAAAGAACTACGACTATGCCTGCCTAACTGACAGGACTCACAACACAATTCTTTGACTGATCCTAAACTAGGAACCATTTTCTTGAGACAAGGCAGGGAAGGATAACCAAGACGAGAGTGGACTTGTTCTGGTAAGGACGCAATAACACGTGGTAGATTGAGGAACATCAAGATGGTAGAGTCCTCGCTCCTCACACCCGATACCAATCTTCACGCCGGTCTTCAGATCCTGGATAGACACAGAGTCAGCAATAAATGTCACAGAACAGTTAAGTAGTTTGGTAAGCTGACTAATAGATAAAAGGTTAAAAGGGAATTTCAGAAGATACAAAACAGATGAGAAGGGAAGATTAGATGTAGGATAGGCAATACAAATTCCACGAGCAGAGGTAGACGACCCATCTGCAAGTGTGTGAAGAAATAATAGAGGAAAATATCTTTCATTTACTTAAAATGAATGAAGTACATGTGATCAGCTAATTATAATAAACTGAGAGTGTAACTAACTCTTGACAGGTTGGCATAACTACTCTGTCTAGCTGTTACATATGCTGCAGTTCCACTAACTGCTTTCATATCTATAATTACATTTATGCCTTAGCTAATACTTATCATCCCCCCTCAAGCTGACCTAGGTTGTAATACCAAGGGAAGCTTGCATTTGAGATAATTGAACTGTTGTTGTGACAGAGCTTTAGTAAACAAGTCTGTTCCTTAGAAGTAACATAGGAAAGTTGTAGAGCCTTGGATACCACTTGTTCTCTAACAAAGTGGTAGTCAATCTTTATATGCTTTGTTCTAGCATGAAAAAGTGGATTAACAGCTAGTGCCATAGCAGAGAAATTATCACAATGTAATGTAGGAGCAGAAACAGGAATATGGAGATCATGTAGTAGATATGTAAGCCACTTGAGTTCAGAAGCTGCATGAGCCATGGCCCTATACTCAGCTTCAGTTGATGATCTTGCCACAGTGTGTTGTTTCTTTGAAGTCCAGGAAATAACATTTGGCCTTAAGTAGACAACATAGCCTGTAGTAGATTTCCTATCTTGCACATCAGATGCCCAATCTGAATCACTGTAAGCATAGAGATGAAGTGGTCCAGGCTGAAAGAAAAGACCTTGTCCCATAGTTCCTTTAAGATACCTTAAAGTTCTTTTAAGAGTAGCAAAATCTGCAGTAGTTGGAGAGTGCATATGTTGACATAATGAATTGATAGCATACTGCAGATCTGGTCTTGTCATAGTCAGATATTGCAATGATCCAACTAAACTTCTGAACTGAGTACCATTAGAATATGGTGTAGTATTGTCTGCAGCAGTAGTTGTGGATTTAGAAGCAATTGGAGTAGCTGCTACAGTACAGTAAGTCATGCCTGCTTGTGCTAGAATATCTTTAGCATACTTTGTTTGATGTAAAACCAATCCTGCAGAAGTATAGGTAACCTCTATACCTAGAAAGTATGAAATAGACCCTAGATCCTTCATTGCAAACTAACTTCTCACTGCTTGTAGTAGAGATGCAATAAAGGAAGTTGAACTGCCTGTGACTATAATGTCATCCACATAAACCAACACTAGTGTATAAGATGTAGCAATTTTGTGAATAAAAAGAGAGGTGTCTGCAGTACTCATCTGAAACTTCTGATGAAGAAGGAAGTTAGACAGCCTGTAGTACCAAGCTCTAGGAGCCTGTTTAAGACCATACAATGATTTTCTTAGTCTGCAAACATAATTTGGTTTATTTGGATCTTCAAACCCTTGAGGTTGAAGCATATAAACTTACTCCTCTAGGGCTCCATGAAGGAAAGCATTTGAAACATCTAGCTGTTTGAGACTCCATTGATGATGCAAAGCTAGGCACAAGACTGTCCTTATTGTTTGACTCTTAACCACAGGACTAAAAGTCTCCTGATAATCAATACCAGGTTCCTGAAGATAGCCTTTAGCCACTAGTCTGGCCTTATACCTTGCCACGGAACCATCAGCATGTGTTTTTATCTTGTAGACCCATTTTGATCCAATTGGTTGCCTGTTTGAAGGTAAGGGAACAAGATCCCAAGTCTGCTGATCAATTAATGCCTTATATTCTTCTTTCATTGCAGTGTCCCAACATTGATATTTGGCTGCTTCTTTGTAAGACTTGGGTTCATGTTGAATGGGTGCAGCAATCAGATTGTGGAGTTGATACAGTGGTGATGGTAAACAACCAGTCTTGGACCTGGTTAGCATGGGATGATGACTTGCAGGAGCTAAATCATGGAAAGGTTCAGATGATGCAGAGATAGAACTAGACTCAGAAGTAGGGCAATTCTGAACTAGAGATTGTTGAAATAAAGATTGAGTTTGATGTTCAGAATGAGGAGATGCAGAAGATGATGAGGTAACAGAATGCATGGGAATGTTTAGATTATGTTCTGAAGGAGTAGATGACTCTAAGTCATGAGACTGATCTTGAGATGAAGAGAAAACAGGTGGAAATTCTGTAGGAAAGGAATAAATTGGAGGACATGAAATAGAATTCTCCTGTTGACTTGAAGAAGATTCAGTTGCCAGGTGAAATTGGATAGAAAAGTAGAATTAGATTGATTATGTGGATAGGGAAACACCCTCTCATTGAATCTGACATGCCTGGAAATATAAACTCTGTAATTTTCCATGTCCAGACATTTGAACCCTTTAGTAAGAGAACAGAATCCTAGAAAAATGCATGGTGTGGACTTGAGTTCTATTTTGTGTTTGTTGTATGACTTAAGCCAGGGGTACCACAAACATCCAAAAGCTCTGAGGTTAGAATAATCAGATTTGATGGAATACAACAGCTCAAATGGTGAATGATTGTGCAATGTTGATGTAGGCAACCTATTTATCAAATAGTTTGCCATGGATAGAGCTTCTAACCAGAATGTAGTAGGCAAGTGACTTTGATGCAAAAGAGCTAGAGTAGTTTCTATCAAGTGTCTGTGTTTTCTTTCTACTCTGCCACTTTGTTTAGGTGTGTAGGGGCAGCTTGTTTAATGTAGTATGCCTTTGATTTGAAGAAATGCTTTAAACTTTTGATTAAGAAACTTTGTACCATTATCTGTCCTTAACATTTGAACATGAACTTGAAACTGAGTATGAACCATGGAATAGAAACTGGAAAAGATATCAAAAGTATCTGATTTATTTTTCATAGGATAAATCCATACAAATCTGTTATAATCATCAACTAGAGCAACATAGTACCTATAGCCCATGTTAGAAGCATCTGGAGAAGGGCCCCATACATCAACATGAATTAACTGAAAAGGCTTACAAGAAACAGAATCTGAAATGTTAAAAGGTAGCCTATGTGACTTAGCTAGAGAACAAGATTCACAATCAATAGTATTTACTGGAAGCTTGACATGTAAGAGTTTGGATAGAATTTGAGCAGCAGAAGATGAGGGATGTCCTAGCCTTTGATGCCACAACAAGTCTTGAGAGAGAATCTTGGAGACAGTATTAGCAGTGAGTACTTGAGCAGTAGACAGGCTAGGATTGGAGACAACTGGAAGATTAGCTGGAAGAATGTAAAGACCTCTGTCACAGAAGGCCCTGTACAAGGTTGACTGATTGAAATTGTCCAGAATAAGAACCTCTTTAGCATTGAACAAGACAGTGCAATTTTTATCAGAGATTAATTTTGAGATGGAAAGAAGATTAGTAGTAATTTGAGGGACATAAAGAATATTAGAGAGTAATAGAGGCTTAGAAGATGTAGAAATTATACTAGTACCCATGCTTTGTATAGGTAAGACTTGACCATTGCCAACAGCCACTGAATCATTTCCAGAATAAGCTTGAGAAGACTGCAACAGATTGATGTCGAGTAACATGAGTATTAGCACCAGAATCTAATACCCACTGTGAATTTGAAGTTGTTGAATTTGTCTGAGCTGTATAAGTTTGTTTACCAATCTGTTGAACCTGATAGTTAGTAAAATCTCCCCTATGCCAACAATTAAATACAAAATGATTTGGTTTGCCACAGATTTGGCAAAACATCTATTGTTGTTTTCCACAAAATTGACAGCAAACTTTGGTCATGTCAAATTGAACAGACTGATTTAAAGGAGCTGGGCCTAAAATCCCTTGACCCTGAACTTGTCCCTTGTTATTTCTACCCCCTCTTCCACCTCTAGAAGAGTTTCCTCTACCTCTGCCCTGAGATGACTTCTGTTGATTCTGAGTATACAGAGCAGTGTGTAAGGCTTGAGAAGAGGAGTCATGCAGAGAGAATGAATTTTCCATTTTAAGGTGCAGTTCCTTTAAATGTGCATGAGTATCTGTTTTCTCAGTAGAAACAGATTCCATGATAACCAAAAAACTGAATTAAATGTGCAACAACCTATACTATAACAATGGCACTCCCACAGGCTAAGGTAATTATGAAGAGACCAAAAGAAAATTAAATATGCATTTTTCTTTTCTCTGTTTTTTTTTTTTTTTTTGGGTTTAAAACTCAACGATCCTATTGATCATAAATAAGCATGATCGAGCAAAAATCTTGCGAAACCAACCAGACAGCGGAGATGGGCAGACTGGCGCGAGCTTGCTGGTCGGAGATGGTGGCCGACCTGAGCTCCGGTGACAGTGCATGGCAGCGGCGTGGCGACGCGTGGGGGGTCTGCCAGCGACGGGAAAATGACCTCCAAGGTCGCCTCAGCAAGATAGAGCTACTGGTGGGTTCAAATTTGAGGAAAAATGACTAGATGATAGCTAATCGGAGATGGCATCTAGGGTTAGGGTTTTGATATGATTTTTCCGGCGAGATTCAGGCACGGTGCCGGCTTTACCTAACCACAATGAAGTTGCTGGTAGTGGTATTTTGTAGTGGATTATATTATTTTAGAGTTAGGGTTGGCTCTAGATACCATGTTAATAAGGAAAGAGACATAAAGATAAAAAGAATGGTTTAAAGGCTTCGTAACTTTTAGAATACTAGCCTACTCTATTTATAATATTATGAGAACCAACAAATATAATATCTCTTTCGATGTGGGAGAGAGACTTATTATAATAATATACTACCTAACTCATACTTAACAACAATATTTAGTAAACAAACCGAAAAATTCTTCATGCAATACTTTGAACCCAATTGGTGCAGGAAGAAGCCTACCACCATAATCCCTTATAAAATCCTAAGTTTTGTGCCCTGTACCCGAACTCATACCCCATCTCTTAACACACTGAGAATCTAGTAAATGTGGTACACCCGATGCCAATTTTTTTGAGATGGCA
The DNA here is from genome assembly GCA_028554755.1 of Cordia subcordata. Classification (NCBI taxonomy): domain Eukaryota; kingdom Viridiplantae; phylum Streptophyta; class Magnoliopsida; order Boraginales; family Cordiaceae; genus Cordia; species Cordia subcordata. The sequence goes on from JAPTOF010000003.1 coordinate 10,501,021, forward strand.
ACCATGTTCTTTATCAATTAACACTCAGATGCATTCCAGAAACGTACTGAATGTATTGAAAGTGCAGCAGAGGTTATAGGGGACTGAAAATATTCATGGAATCACAAAAAGTAGGAGATCGAGAAATCAGACCTGATGGGAGATAATTCTTCAGGAAGATAGGAAATATCCTTGATAATTCCTTTCACTGATTGGGCAGCAAGTTCCATCAAAAGAGCAGCAAAAAGGAGTAAATCTGCAAGTATTTAAGATTGAATTATCAAGAAGAAAGAGAAGAGTGTATTGAGAAAAAAAGTGATAAGGAAGAATAGTGGATGAACTAAAATTAGGCATTCCAAGGTAGAGAACATAGAGAGGCCATACATACATGGTCCTAACCAAGCCATCCCTGCAGCAAATAATGAACCAAAGAGCTGACCAAGAGTAGCACCAGCCCCAATAAACCCAAACAATCTTGTACCTGACTGAATTCAAAGAGAGTTGTTTGTGTACAGCAGTTAACAGTAAGCATAATCTCCAATAAGATCAGCATTGCAATCTGAGAAAGAGTACAGAGGCCATGCTGTGCAAGACCCACGCAATCTCCACCCTACTCACCCTTACAGTTAAGTATATCCTTAAGCCAGAACCAGTCAAAAGTGCTAAAAGATCAGCAAACTGACCTCATTATCCATCACATCAATTACTCTAGCCCAAGTTGAAGAGATAGTTATAAGATTAAGCAAAGCAACCTGTAAAATTATGTTGATGTCAATATCTTTTCTTCAGAGCTAAACTTGAAAGTCATTACGTCTATAATAATTTCACAATGTTCAGATCAAAGAGTGAAATTTTACCCAAAGGAACAAGCCTATTCTCACAGAGGTGTAAAACCATCCTTGGCTACCCCAGCCAGCAGAATTAACAGGACCAGCTCTATTAACTTCAAGCTTTAGTTCTTCTTTTATAGTTGTGGACACATGAAGCAGCCACTACAAGGAGAAATTCTCAAACACAAAATGCCATGAGAACTGTAGGAAATTTAGCTGCTAAAGAACGACTCTCTGTTACTGAATCTTACCTTAAAATTGAGAAGTGCACTTCCAGGTGTAGACAAAATCCACAAGATAAAAAATACAAAAAGAGACCAACTAAAGAACCTGAATATAAAGGCCAATGCCTGAAATTTCAAGAAGCTTATGTTACATGTTTTTATTTGAAAAAATCTAAAACTGGTATTCTTGAAAATGATACTTTTGCAAGGGCAAATACAAAGGAATACCATTACAAAGAAACTTTTCATTGCTAATAATAATGCACAAATATCAATAGAACCCAATCAAGAAAAAGAAGATGCACAGAATCCGATAGTGTCTCATGTAAACATCTGCTGAACCCCATAAACTCATAAGACCTCCAAGATACTCTTTTGCCAGCAACACTTTCTCTCAACCCATGACTAGCATCACACTATTAGGAATGAACTTTAAACAAAGATTGGTGTCAGAGTAAATCTCCCTTCTACTAACTCTAATGGTAATTTTGAGAACACCCCCATCCATTTACCTCATGTAAATTGCCTAACTTTATCAGCTGCATCAGCCATAACCTAAAGTTCTTCCTGTCTAAAAGACAAGGAACAAACATGAGCTTACCACTGAGATTACTACTGGACCCACTAAGACCAGCTAAGACTTCAACTGTTGTTTATATATATGCCATCATGTGAATATATGCATTCTAATGGAATGCTTAATGAGAAGTGATGTAGTTAGTGGTTGGATATGGTAAAATTTCTAATCTTATCCAAACTATAGTCTATCCTTGTCAGAAATCGAATGGTTTCAATCTTTTACATATGCGAGGAAGCTAATCAAAAAAGAAAAAAAGATGAGTTCTTTATTTTTTCACATTAATTCAAAAGTTAGGGGAAAACAGAGAGAGAAAAAAAGTGTTAATTATGTGCATGCTTTTATTTCCCATGTCAACACTTCTCTCATACTGATATGAGAGAAATCTTAACCATTCATGTAAGAATCATATGATTTCATCTTAGCCATTCATGACAATCAAATTTCAAAAAAAAAAAAAAGTAAATTTTTTAAATGCCTTTTTTCTCTCCCATTACTCAACCTCTTTGAAAGTTAAAATATCACTAGTTAATTTTTCTCTCATATTAATATGAGCGAACTAATGATATGAGTGGATCTGATGCATATCAATTGCGCTACTAGAAAGACAAGTGCATTCCGGTGCAGGAAGCTCCGCTAAGCGCAGGATCCTCACAAGCAAACCACTATGCATATCAAAGTAAACAATAAAACACATTAAAAATGTAGGGACAGGTTCTGAATTAATTACCTAACCTTGGTTTTAGAGAGATTAGGCAAAGAGAAAATAAGAGTGGAAATAGGCGCAGCGACTAACGTGAGCAGCAATGATCCAACAAATAAACCCGGCAGATGCCCTAACCCTAAAGATATCGCCCCTTCATCTCGTAACGGGAGCACCACAAAATACGCGCTTAAAATCTGCAATTTTTCCAAAAAATTTAAAAATTAAAATTCGTTCGGTACATTTTTATCCAATGATAATAATTGGAAACTCAACAAAAAAGATGATGCAACTTACGAAGAAGAAGGAGGAAGCAGAGTAGATCAAAGCTGAGGTCTCGTGAGGATGAACAGTTACGAATGCAGATATCACGGCTTCTACTCGAGATTTACTCATCACATTAATCATTTGTTCGTGATATGCAGCAGCTGCTGAATTCTTCTTTTATAGAATATGCGATCGATTACAATTTTACACATGCATATGATTTTACTGTTTATTGCGGTCTTGCCTTCGATGCAAGATTAAGTTTTTCCAGGTGGGATTGGGCCGGTCAACGGCGAGAATGACCACTTACTCCTGCATTTGTGGAAGGAGGGTGCACATTCCACGTAAAGTGTTTTTGTAGCAAATGAATGGAATTTTTTTTTTTATCTCAAATTTTAAAAGCCAACATAAAATTGACCTGATATTGGCTAAGATTTCAAAAATAATTCAATTTCGTTTCCAAAATGCGTTAAACGCACTCTAAGAACGCGTCTAAACAAGGATCATTCAAAAAAATTCAAAATTTGAACATCACGCGCTTTGAAAATGCAGACCGCATTCCCAAAATACGGCGCACTCTTGGAACGCAAACGCGTTCCATAAATAAGCCACTCCAGTCTTCTCCACCCCAATTATAATTATTATTAATTGTTGTTGTTGTGTTGTTGTTGTTGTTGTTGTTGTTCTTGTTGTTATTTCTACTACTACTAATTTTATAGCAACTACTAATCATAATTGAAAGTTTTTTATTTTAGGGGTTATTATGGATAGTCGATTGAGTCCAGTAGACGTGACATTGTTGTGTCATTACATGGACCACCGGGGTCCAGTATTTGCAAGATCCATATCATTTGGATAGCATTAGATGCTATGTGTCTAATCGGAATTTGTTTAGGGACCCAGAGCACCCATTGGTACAGCAGCAGTTGGTAGGAACGGGATTCTATGATTGTTATAAATCTCGCTACCATCAACTTAACTTGGGGCTAATTACTACTATGATTGAAAGGTGGCAGCTAGAGATACACACCTTTCATTTGCCTGTAAGGAAGGCCACTATCACCCTGTAGGATTTGGCCGTCTATTGGGATCTTCCCATGACTAATACACCTTTTCTGGAGCTTGATACAGTTGTATGTTCGAGGGAAAAGTGGGTTGTTCTGATTCATGATTATATGGGGATTGATGTGGATGCTGTTGCGGACGACGATGCGAGTCGTATTGACATAGTCGGGAACACAATCAATTTCGTCTAGTTGCGGGACAGGTTTAATAGCCAGGGTACTCTGGAGAATCCCACCCTGTAGCAGGCTCAGCAGTAGGCACGCCTATGGATCTTTTTTATGATAAATTTCCATCTATTTTCCAACTCGAGCACCAATGAGGGCAATTTGGCTTAGTTGCTTCAATTGCAGAACTTTGACCAGATCCGATAGTTCAACTAGGGCGCGACTGTACTAGCGTATTTGTACCAGAACCTTAACCGCATCTCCTTCCGTTAGTGTAAAGGTGCATGCAGAGCCATGACACTGGTCTAGGTATTGGTTTTCATCATGTATTTATTCGTATTTATTCTTTAACTTTTCTAGATGTTAACTTTATTATAACAAGTCTATGTTGCTTGCAGTGTTTTAAATGGGACAAATTCACAGCTTTCAGGCTTCAGCTCCTACATCCCACCCGAAAGCGGCTAGAGCAACAGACAGCAGCATAAGCTCAAGCCTTTGTTTCAGCTCCTTAGTGTGCCACGAGGTGCAATTTTCTACGTGAAAAAGGAGATGACAGATGCATCTGGAAAGTAAGGGCAGGTTGAATGTCAGGACGTAATTAACCATTTGTAGGACGGCGAGGTACATTACACTTAAATTTTTCTAATGAATTGTTTTTATGTTCTTATTATTAAACATGCAAGTAATGTAACTCTTCTTTACTTGTTTTTATTACAGTTTATATGGCTGCCATTAAGGACAGTGTTGGACAACCTGCCACCGTATTGTGTGGAAGACAGTGACGTTTGGCGTGCCCGAGTCCTATTGATATTTGGGCAGACTATTGAGTGGCATCATCGTGATCGTGTACTATGGCAATTCGGATTGCGATTGGAGATCTCTTGTGACCCACCTCATCACGAGAAGCACTGGGATGGCAAGTAAACGCTCGAGGGAGAGGCATTTGCACATGTGACAAATATGTGAGGCAATTGGGAGTAGCACATTGTTCAGGGACAGTTGGAGAATGCCCCGATAGATGTAACACTCTGTAATTACATGGCTTGGTACCATAAGGTGACCATATTACAGGTTGGTCATGCAGGTACAAGTCATAGAAGCGATGGTTACGTGGCTTCTGCTTAGGATAAGACTTCTTTGGTAAGCAGTACTTGTATTCGATTTTTGTTCTTTATGCAAGCTTTGAAAACTTATATGAAATTAATCATAGCATGTTATTTCTTCATCTAGGCGACATTAGTACAACATGTAGTCCACCGCTCCCATGAATTGCTGGGGCAATACATGCAAGGGGACCTTCGTGGCTATGCGCAGTTTATGGATCTCATGATGAGGCACCTACAGCTTGTACAGCTCCATGGTGGGAGTGCACTACGACACACGTAGCACGAGCATCTCATAGAGCAAGGGACGGTGTGGGAGTTACCTGATGCGCCCCCAATGCAGCCATTACAGTAACATAGAGAGCATCGTTCCCAACAAGCCGTTCATCACGGCACATAGAGCAGCACACTTACCCCAACAAGTCATCATTGCCGTTCAACGCCCTTGAGCATCACATGCCATTCATCCTCGATGTACCATTACCACATCATTGTCAGCCCACGTAGCCCTTATGGCACCGATCCACGTATTAGTTGGACCCCATTGATTATTTCATCCAGGGGATGGGTTAGAGCAGCAGTGGTAGGCACGGTATGCTCCATGGAGCTGGATCCTTTAGGCCAATGATTGACGAGCCAGATGATGAGAAGGAGGATGACAAAGTGACATAGAGCGAATCATCCAAGGGATCTCTTAGCAAATACATGGGGTCTAAGGACTTCGTGCACGAGCAATTGGTCGAGCATGACCCTTCGTCGTAGTCTCAGGCCCTGATTACATGGGCACAACCGACTCTTGTGCAATAGCCTCTACGTCCTCAGACACGTTCGTCTAGGAAATGGCATGCACCATCCCCTATTAGACGTCAATTACCTGACCGCACTACCAGGGGTAGGGCCTTCGGCACTACACACCTGGATCATGTGTTTAGTTTTGTAGCATTTTTTCCATTTATGTTTTTTCATTTATGTTTTTCCTTTATGTGGTTATTTATGATCCATAGATTGTGTTATGTATTGATGAGACTGTGTTATTTATGTCTTTCGGGTTGATTACAACATTACAAGATTAAAAGATTGATTACATAATAACACCACATAACAACATTACATAATAACATTATAATAAGTAAACAAAACAAGATTACAACTACTACATATCACAACAAGAACACATAAAAACATTCTCTGATTATGCATTTTGATTGCTGGGGCAAGTTGTAGTAATGTGGCCTGGTTGACCACATGCTGTACACCTTTTTCATCCATGGCAGTTAGAGTGATCCATCTCGTTTGGGATGCGCCATCCTCCGGCTCATCTTCTTCTCTGGCAAACATGATAGGGGTTCAGATGCAACATCTATGTAGGTGCTGGTGGCCAATAAAATTGGTGTCGAAAGGGCTCGAATGTCTTCCAGTAGGTATCTTTATATACTTCCACTGTCAACTCTTGAGATATCATGTTCTCCACATTAAATTGTCTAAAATGGGCAATAGTTTGTGCATGTGAGCATGGCAAGTGATAGGTAACCCACTTACCGCAAGTACATGTACTTTCTTCCCAATTGACTACCTGGTACAGCGGATTCTCATTCCATTGCACTGGTAACCAACTGACCTGATATCTTCCATCCTCTCTGAAAATAAGTACATGATGGTGATGTAACGAGGTCTCCCACTTCTCAAACAGTTCCCTCACATTAGGAGGGAGACAATGACCCTCAATTTCCAAGTGCATGGCATGGACCAACTGATCAAGAAAGTAACATGTTATCTCCATAAAAGTGTTAGTTACGAGGGCCATGGTACGTAACCCCCTAGCATTGACGAGGACACTATTAAAGCATTGGACATTATTTGTGGTCATCACAACCTATCTGTAGCCCCTATCAGTGCTTTTGGACCATGTATTGGTATGGATATCGGATAAGAACTTGTGTACTCGTCTGCCAACACTATTTTGAGTAGGGTCGACAGCAAGGATCATGTTCATCACAACTTCATGTTTGCATGCTTGATATTCTCGGCCAACTATCCAACACATGTCTTTAATGAATTGATTCCGCCATCTCTTTATCACATTTCTTTTGAGATTTCCCAAGCAAATGCGATGTTTTATTTCAAGTTAACCATAACGTGTAACCCATTCGAATGCAGAGGCGATGCATGCATGCCTATCGGATATGATGCATACTTGGGGTATCTCACTAAAATAAGTTCTCACGTAACTACTATAAGAACCATGACTAAGTACGTGTCATCTCTGCATCCACAACTGTAAATGCCAATGGCAAAACTTGGTAGTTGGAATTAGTGGTTAATGCCACTAGGAGATGACCCTTGTACTTTCGCTGCAAGTGTATACCATCAAGCAAAACCACGGGTTTACAATGTCTCCACGTCATGATGCAATGACCGAACACCCAATAAACCATGTTGAAAATTCTTTAAGCCTGCATTGAACCTTCGTCAAACCGGTATCTCATAATACTACCAAGATTCTTGGCCATCACAGCACCAAGAAACTGTGGAAGCATTTGATATGACGTGTCCCAATTGCCATAAACTAGTTCAATTACTTTATTTCAGTCATTTCAAGCTTTCTTGTAACTAATATTTGTGTTAAGCTTCTTCTTCATGTGAGCTTGGACAAGCCTAACCTCGTAATTAGCCTTCTTTGCTATGAAACACCTTACCAAATATCCAACCAAACCTGAAGTTAAATTTTTGTGCTCGAACGCAGATATTTGTGCCATACAAATATGTCGAGCCTCATACTACGTGATCTCCCACTACTTATGCATTACTTTCTTTATAACATGTACAAACCATGGGCATGCTACACTTCCACTGTGTGTTTTCCTATATCGTACCTTCTACAAGGTTCTACTCGACTTAATGATCCTATATTTCTTTTGTATCTTTATCCCATTTTGTTAAACAGCCCTTATCGCGTCTACTTTGGATGGGAACACCATTTGTTTGGCCACATCCATCCGGTTGGGGTCCCATATTGGGCGATTGGGTGCCTCGTACTTGCTTGTTTGTAGAATTCGGTCCTGGCAATATGGAACTCCTCTGATTCCTCCTTCTGTACCTCTGGTTCTGCATCTGCATCTGGCCTTTCGACGTCGTTCTTAATTTGGTAATTCAAACTTACTTCTGAGACTACGTCTTCCTGAGTTTAATTCACTGTCATTTTCTTTGTTTGCCTCTGACAAAACCGTATCTGCTACGACATCACAGCTCTCCTCTGTGCCACCACCATGATGAGAGGGTCTTCTAACTTCAAAAGTGGACTATGGTTGTGGGGAAAGGAAAAAAGTGGCAAACTCTACAATTGTTGTTGCAATATTAATATGTACATCTTCATTATACGATGGTGCTGGCCAGATATGTTGGACTAGTACGGGACTTCGGCCATGGGTTGCAGCACATACACGTCGTTACACTGAACGTCTACTATTATGTGTGTAATACAACGGTTTGAATCATAGTGAGTGGTGCTATACATGTCCCATAGATCTTCATCATCAGTTATTGCACTTGGATAATAATAAATCTGCTACAATGTGGCATCCTATCTAGGGTCACAATAGCATAAGTTAAATCTATCAATGGTTGGACGCAACTCGAGCTTTCTATTTACATGAGAAACAAATTAATTGTTAGTTGATCAGGAAGAAATTTATTTTATGTGGTATATTTGGATTCCTGTAATCAAGATTATAATCGATCATAATTTTTTGACTTCCATAGTATACAAGAACAGTAATTTCAGTTGAATTCATTCTTCTAGGTGCTTTGGTAGAAACTTAGAGTGAGAAGTGGAAGGAATTTGATAGAAAGTAAGTGTGTGAGAGGCTATAGAATGACTTAAATGTTGAACGAGCCATTGGAGGAAGGGGTTGGAGTTTATATAAGTAGAAAACGCACTCTGGGAGCAAAACTTCTAAAATTTCGCGTGACGTGAAATGACTCAAGCATGACCGATGGCAAGGATTATATTCAATTCGCTGCAAACACACTCCCAAAATACGCTACTAAGAATAAATTCCCTGCATCCCCATCAAATTAGCCCAGGGAATTTCTGGAAAAGCTGGGAAAAGCAGAAAGACGTGTTCTGGGAGAGCGCACCGCATTCTTGGAACATGGCTGCATTCCTAGAATGTGGTCTGCTTTCCCAAAACATGCTCCTCATTCTTGTTATGCGTTTAACGCATTTTGGAAACGAGATTGGGTTATTTTTGAAACTCTAGCAAATATCGGGTCAATTTTGCATTGGCTTTCAAAAGTTGGGTAAAAAAAATCCGTTAATGAATTCAATAAAATTTTGTACAATTCACTTGTAAATTTAATTTTTTTATATTTGATAATTTATCTTAAAATATGAATTTTATTTGGAATTCTAACATTTATAAATTTTAAATTTGTTTAAAATTTACCCAAATTCTAACTTAAGAGGTAAAATTTATAATTTTACAAAAAAAAATCCACAAATGATTTTATAAAAACAAAAAATATCCCTATAATTATTTATGTGGTACAACTATATTATGTTTAAACTATAACCTTTGTTGTTTGTTATTATTTTGTAAACTCAACTATTACTCATTCAAGTATCTTTCTTGATTGGTAGTTTTTTGTACAATTATTTTTATTTTCTTTGCTTCATAAAAATTATATAAATTATAATAGTAAAAATATTATAAGAAAAGGTTATTTAAGTAAAATATTCATAATTAAGAAATAGCTTAATGCTTAAGTGGTTGAGACTATCTCCCGACATAAGGTCTTGGGTTTAATCCCATGAGGGTGGGGGTTTAATAAAAAAAATTACAATTCTACATGTGTTTCAAATACAATTTTTTATAGGTTTATTCTATCAATATTCTTATTGCAATGTGAGTTAAGTTTTAATAAATATATTATTAATTTTTCACTATTTTTATGGAATAAAATCATTCTATAGTACTTTTAATTTAAACTATTTTTATATTATTACAAATTCTTGACTAAAAACCATGATTAATATTAAAAAATTGACAAAACCAAGTTTTATAAATTATATTTATAATTTATTTTGGCAAAAATTCTAAAAATTGGCCATAAATGATAATTAAAAAAATGTGTTAAAATCTTTGCACGAATTATATATTTTAAAATCACCATCTCTACTACCACAACCTATTATGGCTAACATTCTACATTTACCACCTACCGCACCACTTATAATATATACACCACACACGTACCATGTACACCACTCACATAAAATACACACACCATGCACACACACAACATAAAAAATCATAGTAGGGTAGGAGAGGATGATGCAGTGGAGTTTTTATTAGTTTGGGTAGATGTGGACGAGGGGGTTAAGTGGGTTGATCGCTATTTTATGCATAAGCCCTAAATAGCCCACAAGCGCATGAGTCGTATGTAGCGCGCGAGTGCGGGTTGAGTCCATGGGGACGTTTAACGTGTATGGTATCCTAAGCTAAGTGTGTCCTGAAGAGCTACGTGTTGGGATTCTAACTACAATCTTTTGGGTTTTTGGGATTGAAGGGAGTTTGAAAAAGATAAACCTAAGCTAAAGATAGAGAAATAAAAGGCGTGTATGTGACGAGGGAATCAAACGATCTAAGGGGATCCTAACACGTGGAAATGGGGACTAGGGTGATTACAACTTGCCTATGGCTGATTACTACGTCTTTCTAGGGTTACTTGATGGATGTACTTGGTTGCTCTCATCTAGACATTTACTTAACCTCCTAATGAAACCCCTAGGACTCAATGCGCGTCTGTCCCTAGGCATGTCTGCCTAGAGATACAGCGTAGTCCTTGTGACCTAGGCATTAAGGCTAGCTAATTAATGTACTAGGTGACTTGAATCGATCTAACCCTAGCATTTAAACTGTTGGTTGAATTTAAAGCCAAGACCTAATTTGACTAAGGTTGACTAACCTATTTTGAAACCCATTAGCTGGATTTAAAGCTAAGGGAGACTCGACCAATGCTAGCCATTAATTGTGCAGCACCGATCATCACCTCAATAGAGGAAATTAACAATTACCTGCAAAGAATTCACATCTAGGACATGGCATTTGAGAATACTCTGGGATATTCTACTACTAAGTACATAGACATACTTAGATTATACAAATTTAAGCAATAGCACCTGGCATGTAAGCAATAGATACTATTTATGCTATTAAGTATGCTAACACACACATAGACATATATATAGCCATACCCACTTCATGCAAGCACCACACAAATACATAGACATGCTAGCTTAATGATTTAGAAATGGTTAATAGCAAAATAGACTTCAATATACATATGCAACTTCATCGTGGCATTTCAACAAACGCATAGACATGTATGTAAAATGGCCTTTAAAACCTTAAGTACAACATATATATATATATATATATATATATAAATCCATCAAGTTCTCATTAATAGAAAGTAGTATTCAATCCACAAATACAAGATATAATCACCCTACATATCTCTAATTGTACATAATTAGAATTAGGATAAAAGAGAGATACTTTTCTATCCATAGCCAAGCGTTACAATCCATAAGCTATGCCTAAATCCTTGTGTTTGGTCCTCCTTAGAGGCTTGATTCCAAAGTGTTTTTGGTGTTTAGAAGTGTGTGTGTAAGGTCGGTGAGAGTTAGGGTTTAATGTATAAGAAATAGGTGTGAAGTGTATGTGAATAGATGATAAAAAATTTGATCTCCTAAGTTTTCCATATTGGGCCTCATTTATAGTTGTCAGTGGCTTTACCGGCTGACTGGTAGGGTCAGCCGGTACACTCGACCATTATAGCTATTCTTCTCTGGATCTACTGGCTGACTTTACCGATTAGCCCGTACTTCAAGGTGGTCAACTGGTTCTGTCAAATTGCTTCAAAGCTCTATCTTCTTTGCTTCTGGCCTTTACCCTACGACCCATAAATCTTCTATCTTTATCACCGGTCATTGTGCAAGCTCTAGTTTCACCCAAGAACTCACCTATGGCACAAGATTAAGCTTTTAGTGTAGCATTCAACCTTGAAACTAACTATATACACTTACATTCTTATATATAAACACTACACTAAAGCTATCTAATAGGCTCAAAAACACCTCTATATAGATATAGAGATACAATGCAAATACACACACAAAACCAACACATCATGGGTCAACCAAATGGTAGGGAGTAAGAGTAGGGTTTGCTTTGGGGTAAGGACGAGGTTAGGCTGTAAGGGTCGATTCAAGAACTTGATACGCTATTTGAGCATAAGCCTAAATAACCCACAAGTGCACAGGTCGTGTGTAGTACAGTGTGTGCTAGTATGGGGTCAAATCCAGGAAGAGGCCTAATGTGTATGGTGTCCTAAGTTAAGTGTATCCTAAAAGCTACATGTTAACGTCCTAACTACAATGTTTTTGAGGTTTTTGGTTTAAAGGGAGCTAAAAAAAGATAAACCTAATCTAAAGGCGAGAAAATAAAAGATGTATGTATGTGTGTTATAGGGGAATCAGTGATCTAAAGGGATTCAAATGTCAGAAATGGGGGACCAAGGTGATTACATTTTGTTTATGGTGATTATTATGTTTTTCTTGGATTACTTGATGGATTATACTAAATTCTCTAATCTGGACCTATAATTAACCTTCTAATTGTTACCTTAAGCCTCAGTGCGGGTCTATCCCTAGGTGGCAATGCCTAGTAGTACGGCGTGGTCTTTATAACTTAGGAATTACAGCCAGCCGATAAGGTTCTAGGTGAGTGTAGATCAATTTAACCCTAGAACTTAGTCTACTAATTAGTTCCTCAATCTGACCCTAGGACTCGGTGTGATCAGTCCCTAAGCTCTGCCTCACTTAGAGCTATGGTGTGGTCCTTATGAACCTCAGGTGTTAGGTGGACTAACTAGCCTTCTCAAGTGAACTAAGGTCAACTAAACCTATTTGGACTCCTGCTGGCTGGATTTAAAGCCAAAGGGGACTCGACCTAGGCTAGTTACTAGTTGTACACCATCGATTGCATCACAAAAGTGAAAATTGACATTAAAGAGCAAAGAAAACACATCTAGGGTATGGTTTTCGAGAATATACTAGTATATTCTACTACTAAACACATAGACATGCTTAGACTATACTAATTTAAACAATAGCACCAGACATGTAAGCAATAAAAGCTATGCTATTAAGTATGCTAAAACACAAATAGACATGTATACAGTCATGCCAACTTCATGTAATCACCACACAAACACATAGACATGCTAGCATAATGATTTAGAAATGGTTAGTAGTACAATAGACTTCAATATACATATACTACATCATTGAGGCATTTCAACAAACACATAGACATGTTTGTAAAATAGCCTTTGAAACCCTAAACATAGAGCATATATACATAAATCCATGAAGTTCCCATTAATAAAAAGTAGCAATCAATCCATAAATTCAAGATATAATAACCCTATATAGCTCTACTCACATATAATTAGACTTAGGATAAAAGAGAGATACCGTTCTATCTATAGCCAAGCTTTACAATCCATTAGTTATGCCCAAATCCTAGTGTTTGATCCTCTTGGATCCTTGATTCCAAGTGTTAAATGTGTTTAGAAGTGAGTGTGTGAGATGATTTTTTGTGGGTTTTGGGTTTAGGGAAATAGGTGTTTGATTTGGTTGTCGTTCTCCTTTAAAAGTGGCTGAAAAGTGGCTTAAATAGAGCTGTTAATACATCTAGTCGGGGCGCCACCCGATCGACTGGCTTTGGGGCTAAGTTATCTGGCCAAAATTGGCCCAGATTCTGATTTGGCCGGTTGACAGAAGCTCAACCGATCTTGATAGTAAAATGTTCATATCTTACTCGTTTTGGCTTTAATTCGCACACTATTTTTTTTATAGGGGATCTCCCAAGCCATCTTTTGCACCTGAAACATGTCCAAAATTTTTCCACATCCTTTTTGGTTGCAAGCTCAATTGAGCTCCCGTTACACTTGGTTTCGCCTCGGTCGCTCCTTTATTCCCCCGGCCACTTTCAAATGCACTTTTCTTGATTCCTTTATGTCTGAAACACCCTTTGCTTTGTTCCACACTCCAAGCACCCTCAATTAAGCTCAAATTTCTCCAAATCACACCTAAAATAAATAACAGATGTGCATTAGTGTAGCATTTAAGTCCTAACTTCAACTATGAACATATAAACCTTAATATGCATAAGTATGACCTAAATGCTATACTATTACATTAAATGAAGCCCAAAACACCTTAAAACAAGTATACACATACAATACATAAACACACCAAACGAACATATCAACACCCCCAAACTTTTTCCTTACTTGTCCCCAACCAAGCCCAAACCTAAGTTTAACTCTAGAGTCAATACAGAGGATTGCTTAAGGAATTTACTCGCTGTCATGGTTAGCCTAAGAAGCATGAAAGAGGCATTCCTATTGTGGAGAGATCCTCAAGTCTCTTTGGATCCTCCCTATACTCATAAAGGGCCTCGATCATCGTGCGAAGTTCCCGAGTAGCCAAACCACCATAAGCCTAGGATTTTAATGCACGCACTCGAGATGTTGAGATTTCGTGCCCCCTCAACTAACATGGCTTTCCCAACATGCACAAAGCCTCAAAGACAAGAAGAGAGAGAATATATATAAACAATGACTAGTAAACAGCCTTATTCACATATCTACATAGAAGATAGCTTGTGCTAAGTTGACATTGTGTCACTTATGCACTTGTTCACAAAACTTTTTGGTACCTTTGGCTTTTTCTCTTTTTGACTTTTTTTTTTATATTTTTGCACCTTTTTTCCTTTTTCAAATTTTTTTGAATTTTTCATGCTTTGCATTGTATTCATACAAAAAGAAAATAAAAAATAAAGGCTTTGGCACATCAAAATGAACAAGGAAAGGCACTCATATCAACAACCCTTTTTTAACACTCTTTCCTACCAAGCTATGGGGTGGTTACAAGGGTCATTTTTCAAGGTCCTCACTCCCCACAACTTCTAAGGGTATCTTTTTCAAGACCTGATTTTCAATCCACTCTATTTACTCCCAACAATGCAACTCATATTCACCAATCAATTGAGTCAACCACAATAGCCAATGCAATGATCAACCAAGAAATAAACAACTCAATATGCATAAAAAGGAAAAGATTTTCACCATTTTAAAGTACATAATGCAATCTATCTTAAGCAAGATATATAATAGTAAAACCAAACTCCTATACCTCTAAACCTAAACTTTTCTTATCCTTAAGCAAATAGAACAAGATTACACAACAAGCAAATAGATAACACAAAGTAAGCAAAAGTGGTGGGGATGGGGTAGATAAAAGGGGACAAGTGGAGAAAGGATAGATACAACCTTGTGTTCTTTTTAGAGCTTGTCGATGCCAATGATTTATCATTTATCTACTAACCCTATTTTTCAAAAACTATAAACATTCATAGCACACAATTAGTAGCATTTCTATGCGAGCTCTCATTGGCATCATCAAATAATAAACAAGGTGTATGAAGAATGGGAAATGATAGAAGTGAGGATCAACACTTGGAAGGGTGAAAAAGGAAAACAAAAAGCAATTGAAAATCAAAGAACGATAATACTAAAAGCAAATAAAATAAAAGAAAAAACAAGGAAAGCAAATGAAATAAAAACATGTCTAGGGTGCCTCCTAGCAGCGCTAGATTCAACGCTTCTAGTCGGGCGCTAATGTTAGAGCAAACTATGTTAAAATTGCGAGGCACAAATTGCCAGATATTCAACCATGCACAAACAATAGAGGGAAAAGGGTTATGCAACAAATGATGGGGCAATGAATGTACAATGTACCCCTTTTCAAGATCTTACCTCGAAACATCAAATGAAAATGTATGCGCAAGTGTGGAGGGTGTCATGCATAAACGTGGAAGATCATGCCCCACTTGCTCTTTAACTAACCACTTTATGGGCTTCTTTTCATAATCAAGAGCTAGGAACGCACACTTCCTATAGGTCAAAGATAAGTCAAATGCATGCAACATGGGAAACGTGCTTTCTAACCCTATATGAAAATGTTCTATGCATGAAGGCACGAACTGAGATCCAAAGAGGGAGACTCAACAGAATGGGAAATGGGGGGTTGGAACGACTCTCAAAAAAGGAAGTGCAAGGATAAGGGATGATGAAGTACTACACTCTTCCTCTCCAGAAGATATAGCATATTCAAGCCTAGGTCGCTCTAATACCTCATGAGGGGTGGATTCAATCCTTATGGGCTCTATTTCCATTAATGAATCATCAAACATCCCAAGAGACGAATAGATCATTTTTCCAAGTATATCAATTTCTTTCTTATGTGTCTTCTTAGAGTTGCTATTCTCCTCAACATAGTAATTCTTAACTCTAAGAGACTTATCATCTAAAACCTCTAAAATTGATGTCTTGTTTTCCCTGGTGGATGACTCCAAACCTTTACTAGCTAAAGTCTCTTTACATTTATCCTTACATTTATCGCTGATGGGTGTCACTTTGCCATCATGTTTCTCACAAGAGGTAGGCACAAATAGAGGGGACAGTGGGGACTAAAAGGATTTTGAGTCATGGATGCATAAATGCTCAAAGGAGGTGTGTACCCTAAACTCCCTAAATGAAGACTCGAAATACAAATGAGTACTATGCTTATGAGATTCAACCTCTAAGTGTGTGTGGAGTATGTGATGAGAAGAAACGATAGGCTCATGCGACTCAATGAAGGACGTTGAAAGCATAGGAGGATGGGGTTCTATTTTCTCTAAAACATACCCATAAGAATCGTCAAGAACCAAATTGTCATTAAACTTATCCTCATCCTCACTATATAATGTTATCCCTCTATCAACCTTTCTTTCTAATTGTCTCTCTAATACATCATCTTTTTCACCCCTAGTTACCTCAATGTTAGGTCTCATCTCTATCTTGTCAACTTGTTCTAAAGGTATTTCAACATTCTTGCTCATGAGTTGAACACTCTCAACCATTCTCTTCAAGTACTCACTTAGAGATTTGGTGTCTCATTTCAAACTCTCTAGTTCCTCTTGATTGTGTCAGAGGAGAGATTGGGATTGCTCAAGCATTTGATCTAATTGCTCTGAGGATGAAGATATAACGGAAGAGGGTTCAACCGAGTGAAAAGGGTAAATATAAAGATCAATCTAACCTTAGCATTTAGTCCAGTAATTAGTTCCCTAATCTAACCCTAGGACTTGGTGCGAGTCAGTCCCTAAGCTTCGCCTCACTTAGAGCTACAACATGATTCTTATGAACCTAGGGTGTTAGGGTGGACTAACTAGCCTTCCCAAGTGAACTAAGGTCAACTAAACCTATCCGGGCACCTATCGGCTGGATTTAAAGCCAAAGGGGACTTGACCTAGGCTAGTTACTGTTCTGCACCATCGATCGTATTGCAAAAGCAACAATTGACATTAAAGCACAAAACAAACACATCTAGGGAATGGCATTCGAGAATACACCGGTATGTTCTACTACTAAACACATAGACATGCTTAGACTACCCCAATTTAAGCAATAGCACCTGATATGCAAGCAATAGAATCTATTTATGCTATTAAGTATGCTAACACACACATAGACATGTATATAGTCATGCCCACTTCATGTAATCACCACACAAACATGTATACATGCTAGCATAATGATTTAAAAATGGTTAGTAGCACAATAGACCTCAATATACATATGCTACATCATAAAGCATTTCAACAAATATATAGACATGTACGAAAAATAGCCTTTGAAACCCTAAGCATAGACCATATATACATAAATCCATCAAGTTCCCATTAATAAAAAGTAGCAATCAATCCATAAATTCAAGATATAATCACCCTACATAACTTTACTCACACATAATTAGACTTAGGATAAAAGAGAGATACCATTCTATCCATAGCCAAGCTTTACAATCCATGAGTTATGCCCCAAATCCTAGTGTTTAATCCCCTTGGATCTTTGATTCCAAGTGTTAAATGTGTTTAGAAGTGAGTGTGTGAGATGATTTTTGGTGGATTTTGGGTTTATGTTTGATTTGATTGTCGTTCTTGTTCAAAAGTAGTTGAAAATGGCTTAAATAGAGCTGTTAATATGTCCAGCCGGGGAACTGACCAATCGAATGGCTTTAGAGATAAGTCATCTAGCCCAAATTGGCCCATATTCTGATCTAGTCGGTCGACCTAGCTGGTCGACCAACTTTGACAGAAGCTTAACCAATCTTGATAGTAAAATGTTCATATCTTGCTCGTTTTTTGCTCCAATTCACACACTGTTTTTTTTCTATGGCTTCATATCACCATGGGGGATCTCCCAAGTCATTGTTTGCACCTAAAACATGTCCAAAATTTGTCTATATCCTTTTTGGTTGAAAGCTTTGAATTTAGCTCCCGTTGTACTCTATTTCGTCTCGGTCGCTCCTTCCTTCGCCTGGCCACTTCCAAATGCACTTTTCTTCATTCCTTTATGTTTGAAACACCCTTTTATTTGTTCCACACCCCTCAATTAAGCTCTAATTATCTCTCCAAATCACACCTAAAATAAGCAATAAACTTGCATTAGTGTAGCATTTAAGTCCAAACTTCAACTATGAATATGTAAACCTTAATATGCACAAGTATGACCTAAATGCTATACTAATACATTAAATGAAGCTTGAAACACCTCAAAATAAGTATATATAGTGTAAGTCTTTCAGTGCACGCCCTAAAGACTCGCAAGCGCACGGATCAATGCGGTGTAGTGTGTGCGAGAACGGTGTCGAACCACAAGGAGGCTATGTTATGAGATGGATTCTACATGTGTGTTCTAGAATGTGCCTAAAAATAAGAAATCTAAACTATCTATTTTTGGGATTTTGGATTTTTGAATGGTCGGGAGCTCTAACTAAAACGAATTAAACCAAACTATAGAATTGGGAAAAGTGGGGGACAAGCTAATCTAGAGGACTAACAAATGGAAAGGGGTTACGATGACTTCAACTTATGAATGGGTGATTCTATACTCAATTGCTATGGGATTAAAGAATGATGGCTTACTTTAGTGATTGCTTTTAACTAGGTTACTAAATTAGTGTCTTAATTTTCCCCTAGGATTTGGTACGGGTCCGTCCCTAGGCGGCGCCTCCTAGAGCTATGGCGTGGTCCTTATGACCTAGGGCCTTAAGAGTGACTAACTAGCTTCCTAGGTGACTTAGAATGAACCTACCTTAGTACCTAAATCATTGGCTGGATTTAAAGCCAAGACCTAGTGTCGCTAAGGTCAACTAAACCTATCCTAAAACCTATTGGTTAGATTTAAAGCCAAAGGAGACTCGGCCTAGGCTAGCCCTAAATTATGCTTCGTCATTCTAAGGTCACATAGCGAGATTTAACCTATTGACACATTCATACATGTTCTAAGCCAAGGTGTTCACGAATAAAGGGACCTATTCAACTACCAAACATCGTCATGCTTGGATTACACCATTGGAAGCAATTAACAACCAACATGCATGCGTTATTGAAGTCATATTTACTACTAGGCATGGAAATATACACATAGACATGAATATAAGGATTACCCACTTCATAGCATCCACATATAAACATATAGACATGATTATAGCGTGGATTAGATGTGTTTAGTAATAAATAGACTTCAATTTATACGCATGTTACTCATTTAGGCATTTAATCAAACACTTAGACATGAATGAGAAAATAACCATTTGAACAAGAAAATCAAACATCTATATATATTCAGCCATTTAATCCCATATCATAAGAGTATATAGCTAACCCATTACATAAGTTAAATCACCCTACACAAATCTACTCAATCATAACAAGAAATAGAATGAAAGAAAGTTTATGAAGCTTTCCTTTCATCCTAGCCAATCTTGTACAAAGCCCTTGAGCAAACTTGAATCCAAATGTTGAAACCCTCTAAATTCTCTTACTCCAAAGTGATGAAATGTGTGAGAGAGTGTGTGCGTTGTAGGTGAAGACTAGGGTTAAGTGTGTGTGTGTAATGGGTGTAAAGATCCTCTCTAAAAAAATTCTCAAAAAGCTCTCTAAAAGATCCCTATTAAGTCTGAAAATCAGGCTTTTATATTAGCTCTTTACGCTCTGCCTGTTCTCTTAGCTCGACCAGCTTTTTGGTGATGCTCTCTGAATTGGCCGGTCAACCGACTTTGGAGGAGTGGTCATCAGCTATATTTGGCAACTCTCTGGAGTGGCCGGTCGACCTGCTTCTTTCCTCCATTCTTTGTCTTTCTGGCCTTCGATCTTCTCCTTTTGACTTGTACATCTCCCCTCTTTATCACCTATCATCGCCCAATTTCGATCTTAACCCAAAGTTTATCTAAATCATTGAAAACAAGCAATTAATGTAGCAATTTGTCTCTTAAACTCAATATGCATATTTGTTCACGCTTAAGCCTATTCTTATCAAAAGTACTACACCAATACATCTATTTGAGCACTTAATACCTCTTAAACATGGGTAAATTACAATGCAAACACACACAAAAACACAACACATCAATATACATGCAATACATAAACAAACAAAACAAACACATAAATGGGTTTACAAAAAAGGAGGCAAAGTGCAAGGTGTTTAGTTTTTTAGAGACAAAAAGGAGAAAATTATGTAATTTATTAGGGATAAATTTGTCTAAATTTTTTTTTAAAAAAGAAAAAGCTAAGGGTACATAACTATTTTAGTCACTTTGATTAGCACAATTTGGAAGTATGGGAACGGGGCATATCTACTTTACTTCAAATGTTACAAGGTGTTCGCATTATTATGATATATGCATGTTTTAATGATGAATATGGGTGAATGATGATTAATGAATATATTAGTAGAATGAATGGATATATTGATTGATGATACTCAGACTCTAAATGTGTTATTGAGTGTATTAATGCATTTGTTTGAGTTTTGAAAGAATATTTGATCCTATTCACTTCAGATATCCTTGTCAGTGCCCACATTTCAAGTCATGAAGCCTCAATGAATGTATCTTTGGAGACTTAAAGATAAGGGATGAGATAAGGATGGAAATGAAAAACATAAGGGGTGCGACTGTTGACTTATCGTTGTAAGGTTACTCTAATTATATGCTTCATTTCTTTTTTGACTTGTTTTTAAAATTGTGTTGGAGTTTTTCAAAGTATCCTTAAGGTTTTGAAATGCTTACAATCTTTAAAAAGAAATCTAAAAGTTGATTTTAGAAAAAGGGAGTCTAGATTGAATATTGTTTTTCAAAATCCAATTCAAACTTTTTTGTGGTAGAGGGGTTGAGGTCGATTGAACCATGATAGACCTTGACCATTAGAGGAAGATGAATTGAGTACGGTTGCAGCAAGAGTTCAACTACATGTATCGAAGTTCAACTGCAAGGGAACTATGAGTTCTTTGATGGTAAAGTCTTATGGTTGATTGCCACGATGGCTACTTTAATCGCATGAGAGCTGTGACGTAAAATTATATTCAAAACTAGTTGTTTTTAGTGCAACAGTGCAATCTTATTTGCTCTCATTCAAAATTCAAATTTGGGATATTTCTAAATTTCTCTAATAGCTAATTTTTGAAAGAGCATACAAATACAATCAATATAAAAGCAAAAAACAACTTTTGCACATTATTCAAGGCAAATTTAGGGTCAAAAGTGTATCTTTGTTTTTTTCTTTTGAGCTTTGAGAAGATTCTTGTGTGCTATCACTTTCATATCATTATTGTAATCCTTCAATAAAGGCACAAATTTAGAAAAACAACAATTTAGTAAACACAATTGCGTAAACTTGATTCAAGGTGAATTAAGAGGTATAGTAGGATCTTGAGCTAAGCCTATTTTTGAAAAGCTCAAAGTGATTAATGGAGTTTGTTGAATGCTTGATTGGGATGAGTAGATGTAGGGTAAACATCAAACCATTATAAATTTTTGTGTGTTCTTCTGTAAGGGGAAAATAATTTTCAAAGGGAGGTGAATTAAGATTAAGGTTAATTTTTGCAACAAATTACCCAAATAAAACAAATATGACCACACAAGCTAATTATCAAACACCTTGTAAGCACAACTGAACAAGGTAAAGAGAGTAGAGAGAACAGAGAAAACAACATTGGTATTTTTAGGTGGTTTGCCTTGCCTACCCATTACTCAAGGATTCTCTCCTTAAGACTTCATAACACCTCTACTAGTGTCAATGCTTCTTCAAATATTGGTAAATCACAAACCAAGTTGCAATAAGTCTTGAAATATAAGTGTGAGTAGCAAGTTAGCTCTAGAGGGGGGTGAATAGAGCTTGAAAAATTTTTGTAGCAACTTTCGTGAAATTTGATTGTTGAGTTGATAGCAGAAACATATTGCAAGAATCAAAACACACAATAATAAAAGATAAAGCACAGAAAGATTTATAGTGTTTGGCTACCAAGCCTACATCCACTTCCCGAGTATCCCACTCGAGTATTTCCATTAACACCTTGAGCTTTTAAAAAATAGGCTAAGCTCAAAAACCAACACTACACCTTGATTTCTACCCAAAATTAAGAAACCCACTTGGCAATTGTTTTTCAAATAAATGACCCACAAAGCTAATCTATCCAAATTCCAACTTTATACAATGTAAAGATATTGAAAAGTGTAATACACTAGTTGAGTTTGATAATCAATAGAAGACCTATAGATGCCTTGAGAAAAGTGAAGCTTTTCTTGTATTAATCTCTCTTTAGATTTTGGTTTTTCATATTAAGCTCTTAAATCTGAGGTTCTTGTCAAAAGACAAAGATGAGTGATATATATATATATATATATATATATATATACCTTAAATAAAAGTTAGCTATTAGATACAAAAGATAATAGCCAAAAATAAGATTTTTGACTATTGTAGAGAAATTGGGGTAAAAAATCATATAGCCAATGGCTAATTTTGAGATAAAAAATCTGAGGTTTGAAGCTCCTAGATATATTTTTGTTCATGTAGGTACACTGACAAAGTATACTCGACAAGCTCCAGGTGAGGTAGACCATGTCCAGTATCTCGACAAGAGTAAAACACAAAAACTTTGAAAACTTATTGTTGGGTGAGGTAAAAATATTTATCTGGTACCTTGGAAAGGGCAAGCCCGGCATTACTAAAAAGCTATTTCTCGAAAAGACTCATGATCTATTACCTCAAAAACAAGTCTTACAACATATTTTTGCATTAAAATCATTTTGAAAGATAAGTAATTATTTTGAAGACAAGTTTACCAATATAGTATCTCATTTTTATGTGAGAGAGAGAGAGAGAGAGAGAGAGAGAGAGAGAGAGAGAGAGAGACAAAGACAGTGAGAGTTTAGAAGACCAAGGCATCTTTACCAATTAAAAAGGATATAGCCGCTCCCCTTATGTCTTTCGTTTCCTCCTTATGTCACCACACCACTTGATATATTCAATCTTCAATGCTCATGGTGGCCGATGATCATCTTCAAGGCATAGGCTTATCATAATTACTCAAGAACTCATTAATTCATTAGAAACAAAATGATCACATTCTAGTTCACAAGACAATTATATATCTTTATCCACATATGTCATTCGTCACATATTTCACAAATTATTTTGATTTCAACATCAACCTTGTTTTCATCATCAAAACATAGTTATTGTTAAAGCCATAATGTCAATAATAGATGAGACTTTAACCTACTACAACTTTCGAAACTCTTTTCAAAACACCCAAGTTTATCACCACATTGAGGATGTTCCCACAGTTTTTTTTTTGTGACAAGGGAAATCTAGCTGGCGGAATTCAACCACCAACTGACAAACCTTGAGTGGACAACACATCGTTTATATTATACACCAGTTAAGTTAAGGGCACTCACCTACAGTAGTGGACTGTATTCAATCCTAAGTCATGAACTATGTTTGTTTTCAGCTCCTACTACTAGGGCATCCCTAGGGGATGATTTCCCTACACTTTTACTCACACAAGATTCTCATAGTCTATTCTAGTCAGCAGTGTGTAAAATGATGTCAAATAGAGTGCACAAAGTTATTATTGAAGGAATTATGCAAAACGTTTTCACAAATTCTTCCAGGATTTGGCTCTTAAAAATTAAATTTTTCAAGAAGAACAAGTGAAATACCTAAAGTAATGATGTGTGTTCTTCAGGAGTAGCCTTGACAAAGTTTGATCTTCCTGCTCTTCGTATACAGCCAATATCTACTGACAAAGGCTAGGGTTTTAAGAGAGGAGGAAAATTTTTTTTCTCTATTGAAAAACTGATAACCCTAATGAAAATACATACAATACCTCTCTTTTTATAGAACGAAAGAAGTCGGGCCTTCACAAGTCCCAGGCTCATTTCCTTCAACCCAATTAGGCCTAAACCTTTTAAACCCAATTAAGAATTAAAACATTATTTATACAAATAAATGATAGTTCACTTGATTGCTTAATGGATATGAAGATTTAAACTCTTGTTTGGTGTTGCTTAATGGATATGAAGATTTAAACTCTTGTTTGGTGTAAAATGATGAAATAGAAGCTTAGACTCAATGTTGGATGATAAAAACCAAATTGTTGAATCTTATTGTTGAAATAGGTGAGTTTGGTACACAAAGAAATGGTTATAATAGTCAAATAACAGCTAGTTTTTTTAACTTAACATGCTGAACTAGCTGTTAATCGATCTAACTAGTAGACCAATTGGGGTGACCGGCTAGAATAGAAGGCTAAAAATTTTTCCAATCTCATTTCAGAAACTAGGCTACTGGTCGCTGATGTGTGTGTTTTGTGTATGCATATATATAATCTTTGCATACACTTTCTAGGGTGTTTAGACCATAATTGAGTGCATTTAGGGTTGCATTGGTGCACTATTAGTCATATTTGTGCATATAGGTGCCAAAACGAATAAATGCAACACTAAGTGCCTTATTTCGCACATTTTGGGAGAAGGACCTGAGCTTAAAAAGATGATTCTTAGATCAAGAAGCCAAGCTAGGGTTGATTTGGAGGAGAAGAAATGAAGAAAAGTGCATTAGGAAGCTCTCAGATGAAGAACGACGCAACCGAGCACGAGCGAGGATGTGTGTTTCGGGAGAAGAAATTGAACTTGGTTGAATATGTAGAGAGCATGGAAAAAGTTTGGATATGTTTATAGGGATGAAAAATGAAGAAAAAAGGCTTCTGAGGTCCTTGGAAGTGGTATGAGGCAATAGAAAAAAGTGCCCAAATCGGAGCCAAAACGAGCAAGTTATGAGCATTTTAGCTATCATGGCCAATAGCCCCCACCTAATGATCGCCGATTGACCTAGGAGACTGGTCAGACCAGAATGCAACTCATTTAGGCTGGTCTCACTTACTCCTAGGTCAAGGGACCAATCCTTCTCTTGACCTTATACGCTGAAAGGCTATAAATGAGGATTTTAGGCCATTTTGAGGAGAGGAACTTTATTTTTCTTCAAACCCATTTTACCCTAAACTTAATCCCATTTAATAAACACTTCCGCACATTCTTTAAACACCTTACCAAGCCAAGATCAAAGCAATCAACAAGGATTTGAAGAGCTTGTATGAATTTGGAAGCAAGATTTAAGGGAGTTCTTCTTGTTCTTTCTCTAGATCTTATAAATATATTGCCAGAATAGACTAGATCTAGGGTTGTTTGTTGTTGTATATTAGATTAGCGCTTTGAATAAAGGATTTGTGTGTATCAATGGCTCTTAATACATGTTTGTTTATGATGTGTTAGTTTTGTATGTGCTGCATTGCATGTATATACTTGTTTTCATGTGTTTTGTACTTCATTTGGTGTATTAGTATAGCATTTAGGTCATATTGTGCATATTAGGGTTTATATATTCATAGTTGAACTTAGGACTTAAATGCTACATTAATGCTCATTTGTTGCTTGTTTTAGGTGAGATCGGAGAGATGATTGGACTTTGATTGATGGTATTTGGAATGTGCATTAAAGGCAAAGATGTTTGGGGCTTAAACAAGGCTTAGAAGATGCTTTTGGAAGTGGCCGGGTGAAGAAATGAGTGATCGAGGTGAAACCTAGCGCAATAAGAGTTAAATTTGGAGTTTGGAACCAAAAAAGGTCATGGACAAATTTTGGACATGTTTTAGGGTGTAAAAGATGGCTTGGGAGATCCCCGAAAGTGATACAAAGCCATAGAAAAATGGTGCGCGAAGTGGAGCCAAAACGAGCAAGATATGAACATTTTATTGTCAAGACTAGTCGACTTCTTATCGAGGCGGCTAGATCAGAATCTTGGCCAATTTAGGCCAGTTGACTTAGCCCCAAAGCCGGTTTACCGGCTGGTCCCCTGCCTTGCTCATTGATAGCTTTATTTAAGCCATTTTTCGGCAATTTTTGAGAGAGAACACCAACCAATTCACACACCCATTTCCCTAAACCCAAAATCCAATTAAAACTACCTTACATACTTACTTCTAAACATATTTAATACTTGGAATTAAGGATCCAAAAGGATCAAACACTAGGATTTGGGCATAGCTCATGGATTGTAAAGCTTGGCTATGGATAGAAGGGTATTTCTCTTTTATCCTAAGCCTAATTATGTTTGATTAGAGCTATGTAGGGTGATTATTCTTATATTTATGGATTGATTACTGTTCTTTTGTAATGGGTACTTAATGGATATATATATATATATATATATATATATATATATATATATATATATATATGCTTTGTGCTTAGGGTTTCAAAGGCTATTCTACGTA
This sequence comes from Cordia subcordata, assembly GCA_028554755.1. NCBI lineage: Eukaryota > Viridiplantae > Streptophyta > Magnoliopsida > Boraginales > Cordiaceae > Cordia > Cordia subcordata. Next base: position 10,527,737 of record JAPTOF010000003.1, read on the forward strand.
TATGTCTATGTGTTTGTTGAAATGCCTCAATAAAGTTTCATATATATGTGAAGTCTATTATGCTATTAACTATCTCTAAATCATTATGATAGCATGTCTATGTGTTTCTGTGGTGATTACATGAAGTAGGTACAACTGTATACATGTCTATATGTGTGATAGCATACTTTATAGCATTAAATAGCTTCTATTGCTTACATGTCAGGTGCTATTTCTTAAATTGGAGTAATCTAAGTATGTCTATGTTCTTAGTAGCAGAATACTCTAAAATATTCTCAAACGCCATGCCCTAGATGTGTTTGCTTTGCACTTAAACGTTAATACCCGCTATTGTGATGATGATTGGTAGTGCCTAACTAATGGCTAGCCTAGGTCGAGTATCCCTTAGCTTTAAATCCAACTAATGAGTGTCAAGGTAGGTTAGTTAACCTTAGATAGACTAGGTCTTGGCTTTAAATCTAGCCAACAATTTAGATGCTAGGGTTAGATTAGCCTGAGTCACCTAGAATCCAAACTAGCTAGCCCTATGGCCCTAAGTCATAAAGACCATATGTTGTGGCTCTAGGAGTTGACACCTGGAGATGGATTGGTACTAAGACTTGGGGTCTAATTAGGAGGTTAATCAGGAGACTAGACTAGAGCAACCAAGTATAATCCATCAAGCAATCCTAGCAACGCGTAGTAATCACCCATTTGCAAGACATAATCACCCTAGTCCTCTATTTCCAACGTTTAAATTCCCTTAGATTGCTTGATTCCCCCATTTCACACACATATCACTTTTTATTTTCTTGCCTTTAGATTAAGTTTATCTTTCCCAAGCTATCATAGTTTAGGGACCCAACATCTAGCCTTTTAGGATACACATAGCTTAGGGCATCTCACACGTTAGGCCTACTCGTGGATTTGACCCCGCACTCGCACATACTGTGCTATACACAACCCGTGTGCTTGTGGGCTACTTAGGCTTGTGCTCTGAAATAGCATATCAGTTTACATTGATTGATGGCATAAATCAATATATTTATATATTGATAATCAAACATGTCTATGTGTTTGTTAAAATGCCTTAGTAATGATGCATGTGTTCTTTTGTGCTTAAATGCGATCGATAGTGATCTCACTTTAACCTTAATTTATGCTAATGGCATGAGCCCTATTTGCAACTTATATGTGTTGATTAATATACTTACTAGATGACTTAGTGTGGTAGGATTATACCTCTAGTCTGAAACAATGCTAAAAGGGTACCCTCTAGCACTAGTGAATGCTCTAGGAGTCTAATCTCTAGTTTGAAACAATACTAATAGGTTAGTCTCTCGAGTAGGACATTAATCAAAACCAAAGAGAACTTAGTTAACTAAGCCTAAAACCCTAGGTCATAAGGACCATGCTATACTCTAAGGAGATCTACCTAGGGATAGACCTGCATTGAGCCTTAGTGGATAATAAGGTTACTTATCTAAGGCCTCTAAGAGAGCAATCAAGCAATAGATAGACCTAATCTGTTATCATATCCCGAGCCACCCTAGATTGCCTTCTACCTTGTAGAGCTTTCTTTCCTTAGCTTGGCACCTTTAGTTCCTCTATAGCTTAGGTTTTATTTTACATTTCCTAAGCTCCCTTTAATCCTAAAAAAAGCACCCACATGTGCGTGGGTAGTCTTAAACACTTTTGCACATAGAGATCGAACTAAGGTAGCCTCCTTGTGGAAGAATAACCCCATACTTATACACTTTGCTGCACACGACTTATGCACTCGCAGGTTTAAACATATCAAGTTTTTGGTACAGTTGCTAAGGAGGTAGGATATTGGCTCTTTATATGCTTTTGTGTTTGTGATTAGTTGCTTGCGTGTTGTTATATCTTTGCTTGCTTTCTTTATTTGAAAAATCACAAAAAATAAAAAAATCTAGAAAAAATTTGAAAAATTTGCATTGTACAGAGGTTTACATATGTTCTTTGAGTATGGATAATCCCAATGCTTCTTGATGGTCACTTTTATCCTCTTCCCCTACCTCAATATGCTCCAAATGCTTGTCTCTTGTATGGAAGTTGTGAGCATTGTTCTTTTTGTTGTCCTCTTTCATATGGAAATCCCTAAGCTTGGGCTAATGCAAGTCATGACCCTTTTAGTCGTGCATTCATTTATGCATCTTCATCTAGCTATCATGATTATAGGGAGTCATATAATCATTTTTGTGATCTTTGTGGAATTTGTAACCATGACATTAATTCTTGCTCTATTCTTCACACTAATCCCCATTATCTTGCAAAGCCCATAGGTGCCCCTAGTAGTCATGTGTCCATTCATACATCTACATCTAGTTATCATGATTATAGGGAGCCACATCATGCACCTTTATCTTACGGTCAAGATAACTCTTCACATTATCCACTTCCTAGTTATGGATATTACTCTCTCACACCTTCTTTTCCCATCCATTCCCCTCTCAAGTTTTTTTTTTATGGTTATGGTTAAAATGATTTACAAAATGATTACCTTTTCCACTCGGTTGAGCCCTTTTCATTTAGGTCTTCCTCATGTGAAGATGAAAATTTAGGACATCTCAAATCTCGAATTCATTCCAACCAAGAGAGACTAAAAGAGATAACCGAACAATTATCCTAAATAGTTAAGTGCTTGAGTAGAGAAGTTGAGAATGAGCAACCTGTGAGGGAGAGACTTAAGATATCTTTAGACTGTGTTGAACAGATGGGAGTGAGATCTATAGATGAGGAGGCTAATTGTGAAAATGATGATATTTGGGGGAGAGAGATACAGAGAGAGGTTGATGGAGAGTTTACTTCTTGTAGTAAGGATGAGAATGACCATGATTATATTCTGCTTAAAGATGACTTAGGTTATGTTTTAAAGGAAGTGATATCCTATCCTCCTGTGCTTTCACCTTCTTCTACTGAGTCTCTTGAGCCTACCCTTCCCCCTCTTTCTACGTCCTAATCATGTTTGGAGAACGAACTTGAGGTTTAGTATTGCTCAATTCAACTCTAATGCCTTTTAGAGATAGATGATGCGCATAATCCCATTGCACTTACTTGTCTACATGATAAGTCGTTTGAGTATATTTTGACACCTCTGTGCATGTCCACCCCGTGTGAAGTGTTAGAGCGACCTTTGTTTGATTATGCCATGTCCCATAGAGAGGAAGAGTATAGTGTCTTCATATCCTTTTGTCTTGATCCCTCTAATCCTACCTTTTTAGATATCGCCCATGCCCTCCATTCCCATTCTATTAAGCCTCTTTGGAGCTCACGTTTGTGTCTTCTTGCATAGAACACTTTCACTTAGGAATAAGGTATACACTTCCCATATTGCATACATTAGACCTTTCATCGACCCATGGGGATGTAGGATCGATAATATTACATGTGGTCTATCCTAGTCCATATTTTCAAAAATACTACCAAGAAAACATGCTAGGAAAATAAAATAACCACATAACACACACAAGAACATGCTTAAGAACATATAACACATAACCAGTATTTGCAAAATATGTAAAGCTAACCTCTTGAAGCGTAGGGCCTTTGATGGAGCTCAAATCGTCACGAGCTTTGTTCCCGTTCACGAACAAGGCCACCAAAAAAAATTTTACTATAAAGGTGTCGCAATATACAACTCCCTAGTCTTCTTTCCTATGGTTAAAGAGACTTTTCTTGAGAGAATAGCCTCTTGTGTAGGAAGAAGAAAAGTAATATGCTCTTGAAAATCTAAAGCAAAAAAACACCACACAATAAGTGTGTACTATATGTTGTAGTATTCTCTTGCCAAAATGGAAGAGATCAACTACAAAATTTTTGGACACTAGAAATGGTTTAAGATCTTGCCTATTTATAGAAAAAGTTTGGCACCTAAACCTTGTAAACTTTCCATGTGCGAAACTTTCTACTAGTAGTAAATGTTTGCCACATGTCATAGAAGTTACTTGTATAATTTGAATTTTCTTGTAGTAACTTTCTAGTACATGTCTTGGAAGATTAGGCCAAGCCTACAATCCAAGCCCAACACATAGTCCATAATCCATGTGGAGGCCCAAGCCTAATAAGAAACTATCCAAGACTCTAAAGAAAGCCCAAACCCAATTCCAAGCTTTGGCCCAAAAAGGCTACTACCATAATATGGAATTTCCTCTTTCAAGATTACTCTCTCAAAGTCATTTCAACTAAGGAAGGAACCAAGAAGACACAATTAACCTTGGCTTCCAAAAATAATAAAAAATGTCTTTGCCCAATTTAGGCGACAAAATAATAACTATTTTTAACTCCGATCTATTCCACCATAAGATCAAAGTTGCACTCCAAGAATAATTGCTATTACCCAAAAGCTTGTCACAAATGAATGTGAACTTTGTCTTTGACCGACAAAATAATCGACCATAATACCTCTTTATGTATACCCACAGCTAAGATCGGTCCTTTGACCTATGTACTATCACCTCCTTAGCTATATCTTTTTCCGTTGGGTTTCATGTCCGATTGCCAACCATCCTTGGTCATGAAATCTCTTGATCTCGGGAGCGACTCTTAAGCCATATGACCAATATATCCATAAAGGTAGTATCGCTAGATCTAGATTCAGGTGATAAATATGGATAATCCCAAAGAGGGCACATAGATTCCATATTGCATATGCATGTTCCAATTAATTAGAACTTAGCACTCAATGCACAAGGCTGTTGATTCTAATAAAGTAAGATCTCACCCATAGTGAATCAAAGTACCAAACCCTAACTTCATTAGTTCATCCACATATGCTCAAGATTAAGAGCGATGATTATTTAGTAGTAGTGAGTATCTTGTTTTCTTTCTTTGATAGTACGTCTCTAGAAAACATACTCACAATGGTCCTGTCAAATACGTGACACACGTACTATTGAGACAAATCCGGAAAGTCCTCCAATGACCTAGGTAGATCACCCTCAATGAAGAGACTTGCTCAATATAACCTTATCCCGGTAGAGTGCCCAACACTACCATTCGGTTACGGACTCAATTTATAACGTGACTATATCTAGACTTGGATCTACTGTGCGTCTAGTCTCACTGTGCGCCCAAGTCATTAGTTCAAGTCATAGGACCTTTATACATACATCAATACAACATACCAGAGATAATATGTAAGGAACTCATAATGCCATTTAACAAAATGATTATACATTATTTAACATCCAAAATGTTATATACAAGTAAGCTTTAGGGCATACTAATTCTAACAGGGGAGGGTGTGGTTTTAGCCCTAGATTATGAGAAAAAGGCCATGGGATGGTTGATTAGTGAGCAAGCGGGCATGATCATTTGCATTGTTGCATGGTCCCTACCATATTTGAGCATACATTCATTTTTTTATACTTTAAGGTGGGATATCTTTGACAAGGGTTTCATGGTGCATTTATTTTCCTCTTCTATAGTTCATGACCCTTTTCCCTCTACATTCTGCACTTTAATAATTATCTGGTAATTTGTGCCTCGAAACTTCAAACATGTATTGCTTTAACATTGGCGCCTGGCTGGGGGTGTTAAATCTAGTGCTTCTAATAGACACTCTAGGCGTGTTCATATTGTCTTGATCTTCTTGTATTTACTTCTTTTTAGGTTTTGTATATAGTAGATTAGTTCTTTTTTACTTATTCTTGCTTTGTATATAGTAGACTAGATTGCTTTTGTTTCCCTTACCTTTTGATAGTCTAGGCTTTCTTTCATTTATTTTCATTCTTAGTAGGATACATTTTTGCTCCCTTACTTTGTTCTTGCTCCTTTCCATCATTGGTGCATCAATCCTATACCCTTTGTGTACATTCTATGTTTATTAATTCAATGTTAGTGTGGACTTGCATTGTATTATCTTCTAATCTCTTTTTTGTTTTTTAAGCATTAGTGCTTTCTACAAAAGATGGAGGCAAGGAGATAATCAAACATTATTGACATTCATGGACTTCTATGCAAACAAGGTTATATCTCTCTATTCTTTACTTGTCCTATCTATCCCTCTCCACATCTCCCATATGTGTTTTATGTACGTGTTGTTCTGTGCTTAGTTTGCTTGAGGACAAACAAAGGTTAGCTTTGGGGATACAGTTGTTCCTTTGTTGTTTATATCATGTTTCGAGTATATTTGCATAACATGCCTTGTGTTTTGGTCAAAATGTGTTCAATTTTTTCAATTTTTTTGCATGGTTTGAGTTGTTTATCTCCATACTAGTTGGAGAGTTGGTTTTTGCTATTGACTTAATTGATTAGAGAAGATGAGGGTGTATTATGGGGGACTGAATGAAGTGTGGATATGACCTAGACTTTGAAGAGAATCCTTTTGAAAACTATGGGGAGTAAGCACTTCTAAGAATGCACCTCATAGTTTCCCTACAACTTGGTTGGAAAAAGTGTTTTTAAGGGTTGTTGATATGAGTGCCTCTTCCTTGATTGGTTCTTTTAGTGTGCCTTAGCTCTTTCTTTTTCTTTTCTTTTTATTTATGTTGTGTTAAGAAAAAAATGCAAAAAAAAGGAAACACTAAAAAAAGAAAAAAAGTGAAAAATTTGGAGAAAAAATCAAAAGGCAACAAAAAGATGAAAAAGTGAAGTATGTAAATAAGTGTCTAGTGACACAATGTCAATTTGACACAAGTGTTTTGTTTTGTTATTTTGTTGTGTTGTGAATAAGGCTCTTACATCGATTATGAGCCATTGTGATGTATTATTCTCTTCCTTGTATCTTTGAGGGCTAAGTGCATGTTGAGAGGCCATGTTAGTTGATAGGACGAAAAGATAACAAGTCAATACAACGGGCAACGCTTTGAAAAGCAAGTGGATAGACTTGGTTTAGGTTTGCTTGGGGATAAGCAAGGGGAAGGTTTGGGGTGTTGATGTGTGTGCATTGTGTATGCTTATATATATTGTTTGCATACACTTTCTAGGGTGTTTAGACCATAATTGAGTGCATTTGGGGTTGCATTTATACACTATTAGTCATATTTGTACACAAAGGTGTCAAAATGCATAATGCTACACTAAGTACCATATTTTTTGTTTTAGGTGCATTTTAGGAGAAGAAATTGAGCTTAACTTGATGATTCTTAGATAAAGGAACTAAGCTAGGGTTGATTTGGAGGAGAAGAAATGAAGAAAAGGGCATGAGGAAGCTCTCGAATGAAGAACGATACAACTAAGCACGAGTAGGGATGTGTGTTTTGGGATAAGAAATTGAGCTTGGTTGAAGATGCAGAGAGCATGGACAAAGTTCAAAGATGTTTATAGGAATGAAAAGATGAAGAAAATGGCTTTTGAGGTCCCCTGAAGCGATTCGAGGCAGTAGAAAAAAATCGTGCGCAATCAGAGCCAAAATTGAGCAAGTTATGAGCATTTTAGTTGTAATGGCCAGTCACCCCCCTGCCCAAGGCCAGTTGATCGACCGACCTAGGAGAGCAGCCAGACCAGAAGGCAACTCAATTAGGCCAACCTCACTTGCTCCTAGGCCAAGGGACCAAACCCTCTTCTGACCTTATATGTTGAAAGGCTGTAAATGAGGGTTTTTAGGCCATTTTAAGGGAGGAACTTTATTTTTCTTCAAACTCATTTCACCCTAACTCTAATCCCATTCAATAAACACCTCTACACATGCTCTAAGCACCCTACCAAGCTAAGATTAAAGTAATCAACAAGGATTTGAAGAGCTTCTACGGATTTGATTTAAGAGAGTTCTTCTTGTTCTTTCTTTAGATCTTGTAAATATGTTTCTAGAATAGGTTAGATCTTGGGTTGTTTGTTGTTGTATATTAGATTAAGGTTTTGAATAAAGGATGTTTGTGTATCTATGGCTCTTAATACATGCTTGTTGACCTTGATTGATGGCATGAGTCAATATGTCTATTGATGTGCCTTGAAAGTGCAAGCCCTAAAAGGTCTCGTAAGTGTATGGATTGTGCAATATTGTGAGTACTAATTGGTGTCAAACCACAGGGAAACGTAAAGTACGAAAGAATCCTATGCTAGTGTGTTCTAGAAGAAGCCTAAAAAGAACCAAAACTAAGCATATTTTTGTACTTTTGGATTTTTGGGAGCTAAGGGGAAAATAAAAGGGACTACAATTGAAGGCAAGAAAGGAAAAGCGAGAACTAAGCTAACCTAAGAGGGATTAGAACAACGGGAAGGTGATAGGGTGACCTACACTTGTGAATGGGTGACTCTCTACCTTTTTCTGCTATGGGATATAGGGATTTGCTTATCTAAGTGATGCTCTAATACTAAGCAACTAGCTAGTATCTTAATTACACCCCAGGACTCAATGCGGGTTCGTCCCTAAGCATTCACGCTTAGAGCTACGGCATTGTCCTTATGTACCTAAGACCATAGAAAAGACTAGAAAGCTACTAGGTGTCCTAGATCGATCTTACCCTAGCTTCTAAACTATTGGTTAGATTTAGAACCAAAGTCTAAGGTGGCTACAGCCAATCAAACCCTACCCAAACTCCTATTAGCTAGATTTAAAGCTAAAGGATCTCGAACTAGGCTAGTCTAGAATTAAGCTCCATTGATCTGGGGACGCAAAAGTGGCTTGAAGCACTAAAAGCACAATCTACATGTTTTAAGGTAAGGTGTTACGAATATGTCGACCTATTTACTATCCAAACATCAACAAGTTTGATTTGCACCATTGAAAACAATTAGGAATCAACATGCAGTTATAATAGAGCTATATTCACCATAAAACATGCTTATGCTCACATACACATTAACACAGTAAACCCATTTCACACAATCTATTAGCACAAATGATACGCTATTCTTGAGCATAAGCCTAAATAGCCTGCAAGCGCACGGGACGTGTGCAGTACAGTGTGTGCGAGTACGGGGTTGAATCTATGGGGAGGCCTAATGTGTATGGTGTCCTAAGCTAAGTGCGTCCTAAAAGCTACGTGTTGAGGTCCTAAGTACAATGTTTTTGAGGCTTTTGATTTAAAGGGATTTTTGGAAAAGTAAACCTAAACTAAGGACAAGGAAATAAAATATGTATGTGTGACAGGGGAATCAAGCAATCTAAGGGAGTCAAACGTCAGAAATAGGGGACTAGGGTGATTATGTCTTATCTATGGGTGATTACTACATATTTGTAGGGTTGATGGATTATTCAAAGTGCTCTAATCTAGACCTATAATTAGCCACCTAATTGGTATCCTAAGCCTCAGTACGGGTCCGTCCCTAGGTGGCGATGCCTAGTAGTACGGCGTGGTCTTTATGACTTAGGAATTAGGGCTAGCTAATAAGGTTCTAGGTGAGTGTAGATCGATCCAACCCTAGCACTTAGTCCTCTAATTAGTTCCGTAATCTGGCCCTAGGACTTGGTGCGAGTCTGTCCTTAAGCTTCGCCCCATTTAGAGCTACAGCGTGGTCCTCATGAACCTAAGGTGTTAAGGTGGACTAACTAGACTTCCTAAGTGAACTAAGGTCAACTAAACCTATTCGAACTCCTATTGATTGGATTTAAAGCCAAAAGGGACTTGACCTAGGGTAGTTACTAGTTGTGCACCATCGATCGCATCATAATAGCAGAAATTGACATTAAAGCGCATGGCAAACACATCTGGGGCATGGCATTCGAGAATACTCTGGAATATTCTACTACTAAACACATAGACATGCTTAGATTACACCAATTTAAGCAATGGCACCCGATATGTAAGCAATAGAAGCTATTTATGCTATTTGATAAGCAAACACACACATAAACATGTATATAAGCATGCCCACTTCTTGAAATCACCACACAAACACATAGACATGCTAGCATAATGATTTAAAAATGGTTAATAGCAAAATAGACTTCAATATACATATGCTATATCATTGAGGCATTTCTACAAACACATAGACATGAATGTAAATTTGCCAATCAAAACTCTAAGCATAAAGCATATATATATAAATCCATCGAGTTCCCATTAATAAAAAGTAGTAATCAATCTATAAATACAAGAATAATCACCCTACATAGCTCTAATCATACATATTTAGATGTGGGACAAAAAAGAGATACCCTTCTGTCCAAATCCATGCTTTACAATCCATGAGCTATACCCAAATCCTTTTGTTTAATCCTCTTAAATACTTGATTCCAAAGTTCTTTTGTGTATGGAAGAGTGTGTGAGAGGTGGGAGATGAGAGGATTAGGGTTTTGGGAGATGGGTGTGAAAGAAAATGACTTGTTGTTGTTTTAAAATAGCCAAAAGCGGGCTTATATAGCTAATTTCTGTGACTACCGGAACACTCTACCGGAGCACCAGTGCCAAAGGTCCTCTATTCCGGTAGTGGAAACTTGCTTTTTGTTTTTGGTGAATAGTGAGCTGGTACACTGGTACTTTGAAGCCAATGTTCTGGTAGTGTCTCTTTACTCTCTTTCGGCTTCGTTTTAGCTCCGTTTTGCTTCTGGTTGGTTTGGTCTTTGTTCGAAAGCTTCCCAACATGATTTTCTTCCACGTTGCATCTTCAAAATCTTCTTCAATACTTGCCCAAGCCATCTCCATCTTTGTTCAGCTCAAGAAATTCCTCAAACTCACTTAGAACACAAGATAAGTGTACTTTAGTGTAGCATTTATGCTTTAAGTGCAACTATGGACACCAAAAGCTCAATATGCTCAAGTATAATATAAATGCTATACTAATACACCTTAGAGAGTACAAAGCACCTCAAAATAGATATAAAAATACGATGTAAAATCACACACAAAACCAACACATGAACAAACATAGACATGCATATTAGATGGATTAGAGGTGTTCTATAGCAAATACACTCCAATTTATATGCATATTACTCATTCAAGGATTATGTCAAACATGTAGACATGAATTGATAAGAAGCTATTTGCATTAAGAATAAAGTATGTATATATATAAGCCAATAGAATCCCATAACAAAGAATATAAAATCAACTCATTACACAAGTTTAGTCACCCTAATCTATCTACTCAAGCATTAATGAAATGGAATGAAAGAGGGTTGAGGAACTCCCCTTCCATCCTTGCTTGTTCTTCTACAATCTTGAACAAATCCTCACCAAAAGTTGTTGTAATCCTCAAATATAAGCTCAGATCTAGGTGGGTGTATGTGTTAATGTGTGAATTGGAGGTGGGTGAAGGTAGGGTTTAGTGTGTGAGAAGTAGGTGTGTGAAATGGGATGTGAAAAGGGATTCTAAAACTTCTAAAAGTAGGTTGAAAAAGTGCTTAAATATAGCTAATTTTGCAACAAGCTGGGAGACCAGCCTTGGGGCTTGGTTGACCGGCCTTAGAGGCTTGATCTTTGATTTGCCTAGGGGGTCAACCGGCCTTTCCTACTTCTTGGCCGATTTTGCTCACGTTGATCCCGTTTTGCTCCGGTTCCACTTTTCTTTGTCTAGTTGCCTCCAAAAGCTTCTTTTATGCTTCTCACACATCCCAAACCCCTTGAGCTTGACTCCAACTTCAAATCACCATCAACTCAAGCCCCAAGTTTTGACCTAACTTCACCAAACACGAGGAATAAGCATACATTAGTGAAGCATTAATCTTTAGACTCAAATGTGTACAATTGTACGTGCTTAGGCTAATCTCCTAGCATAAGTACTATACTAATGCATCTCTTAAAGCTCAAAACACCTTCTCAACATAGACAAATAATAATGCAAACATACACAAAAACACAACACATCAACACCCCCAAACCTTCTCCTTGCTTGTCCCTAAGCAAGCCTAAATCTAAGTTTATTTCTAAAGTTGATGCAAAGGGTTACCTAAGGGATTTACTCACTATCAAGGTTAGCCTAAGAAGCATGAAGGAGTATTCCTATTGTAGAGAGCTCTTTGGATCCTCCCTTTACTCAAAAAGGGCCTCGTACCTCATTGGAACTTCCCGAGTAGCCAAACCACCATAAGCCTAGGATTCCAATGCATACGCTTAGGTTGTTGATATTTCATGCCCCCTCGACTAACATAGCCTCCCCAAAATGCACAAAGCCTCAAAGACAAGAACAGAGAGAAAATGCAAATGCAAGAAAATCCTTATTCACATATCTATAAAGAGGATAGCCTGTGCTAAGTTGATATTATGTCACTTATGAACTTATTCTCAGAACTTTTTGGTGCTTTTGGCTTTTTCTCTTTTTCATTTTTTTCAATTTTTCAATTTTTTGATGTTTTGCACCCTTTTGCCTTTTTCTTTTTTTTTTGGATTTTTTGCATTTCTGTGTTTTCACTGCATAATAAAAGAAAAGAAAAAGAAAGGCTTAGGCATATAAAAAGAATCAATCAAGGAAGGGGCACTCATATTAATAACCCTTTTTCAACACTCTTTCCTACCAAGCCATAGGGTAGCTACAAGGGGCACTCTTAAAGACACTCACTCCCCACAACTTTCAAGGGCATCCCTTCTAAGACCCGGTTTTTAATCCACTCCATTTACTTCCTACAATGCAACTCATATTCACCAATCAATTAAGTCAATCACAATTGATGTGTTTGTTTTGTGTGTTTATCTATTGCATGTATATACTTGTTTTGAGGTGTTTTGAGCTTCATTTAATGTATTAGTATAGCATTTAGGTCATAATTGTGCATATTAAGGTTTAAATGTTCATAGTTGAAGTAAAGACTTAAATGTTACACTAATGTGCGTTTATTGCTTGTTTTAGGTGTGATTTGGAGAGATAATTGGAGCTTAATTGAGGGTGCTTAAATTGTGGAGCAAATCCAAGGGTGTTTTGGACGCAAAGGAATTAAGAAAAGTGCTTTTGGAAGTGGTCAGACGAAAGAAAGAGCGACCGAGGCGAAACCGAGCGCAACGTGAGCCAAATTTGGATCTTGCAACCTAAAAAGGACATGGAAAAATTTTGGATATGTTTTAGGTTGCAAAAGATGGCTTGGGAGATCCCCCATGATGATACGAAGCCATAGAAAAAAACGGTGCGCGAATCGGAACTAAAACGAGCAAGATATGACCATTTTACTATCAAGACTGGTTTGCATCTGTCTAGGCCGGACGACCAATACGGTCGACCGGCTAGGTCAACCGGCCGGATCAGAACCTGGGCCAATTTTGGCCGGACGACTTAGGCCCAACGCCGGTCGACCGGCTGGGCCCCCGGCTGGACGCGTTAACAGCTCCATTTAAGCCACTTTTCAGCCCTTTTTGATAGAGAACAACACCCAAATCAAACACCCATTTTCCAAAACCCAAAATCCACCAAAAAAGCACCTCACACACTCACTTCTAAACACATTTAACACTTGGAATCAAGGATCTAAGAAGATCAAACACTAGGATTTGGGGCATAGCTCATGGTTTGTAAAGCTTGGCTATGGATAGAAGGGTATCTCTCTTTTATCCTAAGTCTAATTATGTTTAATTAGAGCTATGTAGGTGATTATATCTTGTATTTATGGATTGATTACTACTTTATATTAATGGAAACTTGATGGATTTATGTATATATGCCTTATGCTTATGGTTTCAAAGGCTATTTTACATACATGTCTATGTGTTTGTTGAAATGCCTCAATGATGTAGCATATATATATTGAAGTCTATTGTGCTATTAACCATTTCTAAATCATTATGCTAGTATGTCTATGTGTTTGTGTGGTGACTACATGAAGAGGGTATGACTATAAACATGTCTATGTGTGTGTTAGCATACTTAATAGCATAATTAGCTTCTATTGCATGCATGTCGGGTGCTATTGCTTAAATTAGTGTAATCTAAACATGTCTATGGGGTTAGTAGTAGAATATACCGGTGTATTCTCAAATGCCATGCCCTAGATGTGTTTGCCATGCACTTTAATGTCAATTTCTGCTAATTGTGATGCGATCGATGGTGCACAACTAGTATCTAGCCTAGGTCGAGTCCCCTTTGGCTTTAAATCCAGCCAATAGGAGTCCGGATAGGTTTAGATGACCTTAGTCCACTTAGGAAGGCTAGTTAGTCCACCCTAACACCCTAGGTTCATAAGGACCACGCCGTAGCTCTGAGTGAGGTGAAGCTTAAGGACGGGCTCGCACCGAGTCCTAGGGCCAGATTGGGGAACTAATTAGATGACTAAGTGCTAAGGTTAGATCGATCTACACTCACCTAGAATCTTATCGGCTAGCCTTAATTCCTAAGTCATAAAGACCACGCCGTACTACTAGGCATCGCCACCTAGGGACGGACCCGCACTGAGGCTTAGGGTACCAATTAGGAGGCTAATTATAGGTCTAGATTAGAGCACTTAGTATAATCCATCAAGTAACCCTAGAAAGACGTAGTAATCACCATAAACAAGATGTAATCACCTTAGTCTCCCATTTCCAACGTTTGAATCCCCTTAGATCGCTTGATTCCCTCATCACACACATACGCGCTACCTTTTTATTTCCTTGTTCTTAGATTAGGTTTACTTTTCCCGAGCTCCCTTCAAACCAAAAACACCAAAAACATTGTAGTTAAGACCCCAACAAGTAGCTCTTTAGGACGTACTTAGCTTAGAACACCATACACATTAGGCCTCCCCGTGGATTCGACCCCGCACTCGCACACACCGTACTACACACGACCAGTGCGCTTGCGGGCTATTTAGGCTTGTGCTCAATTAGCGATATCAACAATCATCAACACAGTGATCAACCAAGAAATAAATGACTCTATACGCATCAAAATTGAAAAATTTTCATCAATTTTAAGAACATAATACACTCTACCTTTATAAAAACATAAAGAAACAAGAAGAAAACGCCTACATATAGATCCCCAACTTAAACTTTGCTTGTCCTCAGGCAAATAAAATAAAATCACTTGACAAGAAAATAATCCACACGAAGCAAGTAAGGGTTATGGGGATGGGGTAGAGAAATGGGGAACAAGTGGAGAAAGGATAGTTACAACCTTGCATTATCTTCAAAGCTCTCCATGCCAATGGTGATTCAATCAATTACTAACCTTGTTACTTACAAACAACAAACACTCACAAGGAACAAAGTTAGAAAGATTACCTATGCAAACTTGCATTAGCATGTGCAATAATAAGCAATGGTGTATTCTATGGGAAAAGGAATTAGGATTCAACACTTTGATATGGGTAAAAAGCAAAGAAATGAAACAAATGAAAGGAAAAGAAAACAGAAGTGCCAAATTGCAAAATTTAATCTAGGTTGCTTTCTAGTAGCACTAACCACCACACCATCAACCAAGCGATCACCAACTCTTTATCAATCTCCAGAGATGGGGTCCTAAAGCACTATAGTCTCCACACAAGCCATGCACAGATCATATCCATGCTTCAAGTGTTGCCCGTTCACCGTCAACTCTCGGCCATCCTTCAAATCCTTGGTCTTGATCGCTCTAGAAGAGTAGGCAACCAATACCTCATATGGACCATTCCATCGTGACTTGAACTTACTTGAAAAGAGCTTTAAATATGAGTTAAATAACCAAACTTTATCAGAGAGAGAGAATGATTTCTTAAGAATTTGTTTATCATGAATCTTCTTCATCCTATCCTTAATAAAGTTTGGCGTTCTCATATGCCTTCAATCTAAGCTCTTCCAATTCCGCTAGATCAAGCTTTCTTTTCTCACCCACTCTTGCCAAATCAAAGTTTAGGGCCTTAATTGCCAAATAAGCTTAATGCTTAAGTTCTACTGGCAAGTGACAAGCTTTCCCATTAATCAACCTATACGGAGACATACTAATAGGAGTCCTAAAAGTAGTACAATTGGCCTACAAAACATCATTCAACCTAATGGACCAATCTCTCCTATCGGGCTTAATCGTTTTCTCTAAAATGTGCCTAATCTCTCTATTGGACACCTTTACTTGTCCACTAGTTTGCGGGTGATAAAGAGTAGCAACCTCATAAGTAACCAAATTTCTCCTCAATAAGGCCTCCAATATCCTATGGCGAAGATGCAAACCACCATCGCTAATCAAGACCCCAGGGACTCTAAATCTAGAGAAAATGTTCTCCTTAATGAACTTCACCACTACCTTATGGTCAGTGGTATGTGTAGGGATAGCCTTAACCTATTTAGACACATAGTCTACGGCTACTAAAATGTATTGGTACCTAAAGGAAGGTGGAAATGGTCTCATAAAATCTATACCCCAAACATCAAATAGCTCACGTGGAAGAATAGGGAATAAAGGCATCATGTTTCTCTTAGAGATAGACCCGAATTGTTGACATCCTACACATTTTTTGCAATACTATTGGGCATGCCTAAAGAGAGTAGACCAAAACAATCCACATTGCAAGACCTTTATGATGGTTATCCTTTCACTAAAATGCCCTCTACACCCCTCATCATAACACATACTCAACATGTTCTTGAACTCATCCTCAGGCACATACTGGTGAATCACTTGATCTTCATACACATTAAAAAGATAGGGATTATCCCAAAAGAACCTATCTCTCTCTCCTTTCTCCCAATAGGAGGGAAAATGCCCTATTACAAGATAATTGACAATCTGAGTAAACCATAGTGTGTAATGAGAGATGATAAATAATTACTCGTTGGGAAAGGAATAACGAAAAGGGAATAAATCACTAGAAGACTCACTAACAAGGTGGGAAGGGTGATGCACTATAAATTCTCATTACCCTTCTTATCCTGAATTTCAATGTCAAACTCTTGAAGAAAGAGCAACCACGTAATCAAGTGGTGCTTAGACTTTTTCTTAGCTAACTAATACCTCAACGCTGTAGGATCGGTGTAGACAATCACTTTGGAGACTAGGATGTACAACCAAAACTTGTCAAAGGAGAAGAATACCACTAGAAGCTCTTTTTCTGTGGTTGTGTAGTTCTTTTAGGCCTTATCAAAAGTCTTAGTAGCATTGATACGTCTTCTCTCAAGTGCAAGCTCTAAAGACCTACAAGCACACGCATTAGTGTAGCAAAGTATATGCAAGTACGGGGTCGATTCCACAAGGAGGCTATGTTAGGAGATGGATTCTACATGTGTGTTCTAGAGTCTGCTTAAAAAGAAATCTAAACTATCTATTTTTGGGATTTTGGATTTTTGATGGTCGGGAGCTTTAACTAAAACAAATTAAACTAGACTATGGGAATGGAGAGTGGGAAACAAGCTAATCTAGAAGAACTAACAAATGGATAGGTGTTAGGGTGACTTCAACTTATGAATGGGCGATTCTATACTCGAATGCTATAGGATTAAAGAATGATGGCTTACTTTCATAATTGCTCTTAACTAGATTGCTAAATTAGTGTCTTAATTTTCCCTTAGGACTCAGTGCGGGTCCGTCCCTAGGTGGCGCTTCCTAGAGCTATGACATGGTCCTTACGAACTAGGGCCTTAAGAGTGACCAATTAGCTTCCTAAGTGACTAAGAATAAGCCTACCCTAGTACCTAAATCATTGGCTAGATTTAAAGCCAAGACCTAGTCTTGCTATGGTCGACTAAACCTATCCTGAAACCTATTGGCTGGATTTAAAGCTGAAGAAGACTCGGCCTAAGCTAGCCTTAAATTGCTTATCATCATTCTAAGGTCACTACAGCGAGATTTGACTTGATAGCACATTCATGCATGTTCTTGGCCAAGGTGTTCGTGAATAAAAGGATCTATTCAACTACCAAACATTGTCACGCTCGGATTACACCATTAGAAGCAATTAACAACCAACATATACGTGTTATTGAAGTCATATTCACTACTAGACATGCAAATATACACATAGACATGAATATAAGCATTACCCACTTCATAAGATCCACATATAAACACATAGACATGATTATAGCATGGATTAGATGTGTTTAGTAATAAATAGACTTCAATTTATACACATACTACTTATTTAGGCATTTTATCAAACACTTAGACATGAATGAGAAAATAACCATTTGAACAAGAAAATCAAACATGTACATATTCAACCATTTAATCCCATATCATAGGAGTATATAGCTAACCCATTACATAAGTTAAACCTACACAAATCTACTAAATCATAATAAGAGATAGAATGAAAGAGAGTTTATGAAGCTTCCCTTTCATCCTAGCTAATCTTGTACAAAGCTCTTGAGCAGCTTGAATCCAAATGTTAAAACCCTCTAAATTCTCTTGATTCAAAGTGATGAAATGTGTGAGAGAGTGTGTGTGATGTTAGTGAAGACTAGGGTTAAGTGTGTGTGTGATAGGTGTGTAAAGATCCTCTCTAGAATTGTTATAAAGATCCTCTCTAGAATTGTTAAAAAGATCCCCTTTTTAAGTTTGAAAATCGGGCTTTTATATCAGCTTTTCACGAACTGCCGATCGACCTATTCGATTGACCAGCTTCTCCTCTTAGCTCGATCGGCTTTTTGATGATGCTCTCTGGACTGACTCGGTCGACTAGCTCTGGAGGGATGGTCGTTTGGCTATTTTGAGCATCTCTCTGGAGTGGCCAATCGACCGGCTCCTCCTTCTAGGTCGTCCGGCTAACTTTCTTCCTCCATTCTTTGTCTTTTTGGCTTTCGATCTTCTCTTTTTGACTCGTACATCTCCCATCTTCATCACTTATCATCGGTCAATCTCGATCTTAATCCAAAGTTCACCTAAATCATTGAAAACAAGCAATTAGTGTAGCAATTTGTCTCTTAAACTCAATATGTACATTTGTTTACGCTTAAGCCTATTCTTATCAAAAGTATTACACTAATGCATCTTTTTTAGCACTTAATACCCGTTAAACAAAGGCAAATAACAATGGAAATACACACAAAAACGCAACACATCAAGCATAATACATTAGACGGGGCATCCTATCATGCTTTTGACCTAAAATAGCTCCTATTGCATAATCGAATGCATCACACATAACCACGAATGGGAGATTGTAGTCAAGGGCTAGATGATCAGAGAGGTAGATAGCAAAGATCTAAGCCTATCAAAAGCCTTAACACACTTATCATTGAACTTAAATAGGATGTCTTATGCTAAGACCCTAGACAAGGGTCATACTATGTGGCTAAAATTCTTAATGAACCTATGTTAAAATCTTGCATGCCCTAGAAAAGATCTAACATCCTTAACACACTTAGGGACAGGCAACTTCTCAATCAATTTTACCTTAACTGGGTCAACTTGAATGCCACTAGATGAAACTATGTGACCCAAAACCATTCCCTATTGCACTATGAAGTGGGATGTCTCCTGACTCAATACTAAGTTCTTCTCCACACAATGGACTAAGGCTAAAAAGAGGTGGCTCAAGCACTTATCAAAACTATCACCAAAGACTGAGAAGTCATCCATGAAGATCTCTAAGTGTCTCTCAATCATATCACTAAATATGGCCATCATACACCTTTGAAACATCACTAGGGTATTACATAGACAAAAGGGCATCCTTCTATAGGCAAAAGTCTGATAGGGAAAAGTAAAGGTGGTCTTTTCTTGGTCCTCAAGAAACACGGGGATTTGATTATACCCGGAATAGCCTCTTGAAAACCATAGTAGCTATGCCCAGCTACTTTATCTAAAATTTGATCTAGAAAAGGCAATGGGAAATGATCCTTCCTAGTTTTAGAGTTGAACTTCCTATAGTCAATACAAACTCTTCAACCCATGGGAATGTGTGTAGGGATAAGCTCTCCTATCTCATTCTTCACAATCATGATCCTGGATTTTTTAAGGACTGCCTAGACCAGACTAATCCACTCACTATCGAAGATCGGATAGATAATGTCTGCATCTAAGAGCTTAATGATCTCTTTCTTAACAATTTTGCTCATGTATAGGTTTAGCCTTCTTTGCATGACCCTAGAAGGAACGGCTTCATCCTCAAGGTGAATGCAATGTATGTAAGACCAAATTATCAATTTCCACTCTATGGCCTTCCTATGTTTCCTAAGAACCTCTAAGAGACGCTCCTCATGCTCACTAGAAAGATCGGAAGCTATGATAATTGGAAGGGTTTCACTAGGGCCTAGGAAAGCATACTTTAAATGTTTAGGAAGGGGTTTGAGCTCTAAAGATGGGTTAGGCTCAACTAAAGGGGAATTATCATCAACAACATTAATGGGAACATTATAGGATCGATAACATTACATGTGGTCTATCCTAGTCCATATTTTCAAAAATACTACCAAAAAAATATGCTAGGAAAATAAAATAACCACATAACACACACTAGAACATGCTTAAGAACATATAGAACATAACTAGTATTTGCAAAATATATAAAGCTAACCTCTTGAAGCATGGGGCCTTTGATGAAGCTAAAACTGTCACGAGCTTTGTTCTCGCTCATGAACAAGGCCACCAAAAAAAATTTTACTATAAGGGTGTCACAATATGCAACTCCCTAGTCTTTTTTCCTATGGTTAAAGAGACTTTTCTTGAGAGAATAGCCCCTTGTGTAGGAAGAAGCAAAGTAATATGCTTTTGAAAATCTAGAGCAAAAAAACCAAACAATAAGTGTGTACTATGTGTTGTAGTATTCTCTTGCCAAAATGGAAGAGATCAACTGCAAAATTTTTGGATGCTAGAAATGGTTTAAGGTCTTGCCTATGTATGGAAAAGTTTGGCACCTAAACCTTGTAAACTTTCCATGTGGGAAAATTTTTCCTAGTAGTAAATGTTTGCCACATGTCATGGAAGTTACTTGTACAATTTGAATTTTTCTTGTAGTAACTTTCTATTACATGTCTTGGAAGATTGGGCTGAGCCCACAATCCATGCCCAACACATAGTCTATAATCCATGTGGAGGTCTAAGCCTAATAAGAAACCATCCAAGCCTAATTAGGTTATCTTGGACTTTAAAGAAAGCCCAAACCCAATTCCAAGCTTTGGCCCGATAAGGCTACTATCGCAATATGAAATTTGCCCTTTCAAGATTATTCTCTCAAAGTCATTTGAACTAAGGAAGGGACCAAGAAGACACAATTAATCTTGGCTTCCAAAAATAATAAAAAATGTCCTTGCCCAATCTAGGTGACGTAATAATAATTATTTTTAACTCCGATCTATTCCACCATAAGATCAAAGTTGCACTCCAAGAATAATTGCTATTATCCAAAAGCTTGTCACAAAAGAATGTAAACTTTGTCTTTGACCTACTAAATAACTGACCATAATGCCTCTTTATGTATACCCACAGCTAAGATTAGTCCTTTGGCTTGTGTACTATCACCTCCTTAGCTGTATCTTTTTTCGTTGGGTTTCTTGTCCTATTGCCAACCATCCTTGGTCATAGAATCTCTTGATCTCCGGAATGACCCTTAAGCCATATGACTGATACACCCATAAAGTTAGTATCACTAGATCTAGATTCAGATGATAAATATAGACAATCCCAAAGAAGGCATATAGATTCCATATTGCATATGCATGTTCCAATTAATTAGAACTTAGTACTCAGTGCACAAGATTGTTGATCCTAATAAAGTAAGATCTCACCTACAGTGAATCAAAGTACCAAACCTTAACTTCATTAGTTCATCCACATATGCTCAAGATTAAGAGCAATGATCATTTAATAGCAGTGAGTATCTTGTTTTCTTTCGTTGATAGTACGTCTCTAGAAAACATGCTCATAATGGTCCTATCAAATAAGTGACACGTGTACTATTAAGACAAATTTGAAAAGTCCTTCAATGACCTAGGTAGATCATCATCAGCGAGGAGACTTGCTCAGTATAACCTTATCCTGGTTGAGTGCCCAACATTACCATTCGGTTATAGACTCAATTTATGACGTGACCAAATCTAGATTTGGACCTACTATGCATCTAACCTCACTGCGCACCCAAGTCATTAGTTCAAGTCAAGGGACCTTTATACATACATCAATAAAACATAGCAGAGATAATATGTAACGAACTTATAATGCCATTTAACAAAATGATTGTACATTGTTTAACATCCAAAATGTTATATACAAGTGAGCTTTCGGGCATACTAATCCTTACAATCTCCCACTTGTACTAAAGATCACTTTTGCATAGCCTAATACCTATAGACTCCAAATATGTGGTAAACATTTTCTTTGGAAGAGTCTTTGTAAATGGGTCTACCAGGTTTTCCGCTGAAACTATCTTTTCAACTACAACATCTCCTCTCTGGATAAATTCACGAATCAAATGATATTTCTGTTCAATATGTTTACCCTTTTTGTGATTCCTGGGCTCTTTGCATTGTAAAATAGCACCGTTGTTGTCGTAATACAATGCTATCGGTCTGTGAACTACCGGTACAACCTCTAGATCTAAAAGGAACTTTCTTAGCCATACTGCCTCTTTCACAGCCTCAGATGCTGCTACATACTCGGCCTCCATGGTAGAGTTAGCAATACAATTTTGCTTCACATTTTTCCATGAAATAGCTCCTTCTAACAGAGTGAAAACATATCCAGAAGTAGACTTTCTGAAATCTCTGTCGGACTAAAAATCCGAGTTTGTGTAGGCTAATGGCGTTAGATCATCTGCACAGTATTCTTGCACATAATTCTTAGTTCCTTGTAGGAATTTGAATATATGCTTAACCGCGACCCAATGTGCCAGTCCAGGGTTTGATTGATATCTACTAACTATGCCAATAGCAAAGCAAATATCTGGTCTAGTACATAACATGGCATACATGAGGCTTCCAACCACCGAAGCATAAGGAACTCGTTTCACGCTCTCTATCTCCTCAGGTATTTTAGGACATTGATCTCGAGATAGAAAAAATCTATGTCTAGAAGGTAATGAGGCCTTCTTAGAGTTTTGCGTGTTAAACCTAACCAATATCTTCTCAATAAATGAAGCTTGAGATAGGGCTAGCCTTCTGTTCTTATAATCTCACATAAGCTTGATGCCTAGAACATAACTAGCTTCTCCTAAATCCTTCATTTGAAATTGAGTAGAAAGCCAAACCTTGATGGATGATAACATCCCCACATCATTTCTAATAAGTAGGATGTCATCCACATACAGAACTAAAAAAGCTACAGCATTTCCATTACGCCTCTTATACATGCAAAATTCATCAATATTTTGATTAAAACTATAAGATTTAATTGCACAATCAAATTTGATGTCCCATGCTCTAGTTGCCAGCTTTAATCCATTAATGGACTTTTTTAACTTACAAACCATATGTTCCTGGCCTTTGGCAACATATCTATCTGGTTGTGTCATGTAAATGGTTTCGTCAAGCTCTCCATTAAGAAAAGCTATTTTGACGTCCATTTGCCATATCTCGTAGTCATAATGACATGTGATGGCAAGAAGTATCCTGATGGATTTAACCATGGCTATTGGTGAGAAAGTTTTCTCATAATCGATCCTTTCTTTTTGAGTAAAACCTTTCACCACCAACCTTACTTTAAAGGTTTCAACTTTTCCATCAACTCCTCTTTTCCTCTTGTAGACCCATTTGCACCCTATAGGTTTTACCCCTTCTGGTGTAATTACAAGATCCCAGACTTTGTTAGAATACATAGATTCTAACTTTGAATCCATTGCCTTATGCCATTGGTCGGCATCTATGTCAGAAACTGCTTCATCATGACTTGTGGGATCTACCACCTGATCCTCTGAAGAAGTTTGAAAGGACTCTCCTTAGTATTTATTAGGAGGCCTGGATATTCTCCCATTACGATAAGGCTCCGATATATTAGGTATAATATTCAGCTTGTGAAATCTCTTCTAAAACAACTTCAGAATTTGGTGTTTTTTGGATCATTTAACCATTTTCTAAGTATCTAGCATGGGTGCTTATAAACACCTTTTGTTCCTTAGGATTATAAAAGATCCCACCTCTGCTTCCCTTAGGATACCCAATAAAATAGTACAACTCAGATCTTGGTTCCAACTTTGAAGTATTACTATTAAGTACATAAGCTGGAAAACCCTAAATGTGGAGATGATTAAAAATAGGCTTACGCCCGGTCCATATTTCTTGTGGTGTCCTAGGTACTGATTTAGATAGTACCAAGTTCAAGATGTATGCTGTTGTCTCCAGGGCATACCTCTAAAAGGATAAAAGTACTGATGCATGACTCATCATTAACCTAACCATATCTAATAGGGTGCAATTTCTTCTCTCTGCTACACCATTTTGCTGGGGAGTCCCTGGTATAGTCAATTGAGACACAATCCCTTCTTGTGTAAGATAGTCTCTGAACTCACCTGAGAGGTATTCATTGCTAGGATTAGTATGCCCTAAAGCTCAATTGTAAATGACATTTTGGATGCTAAACAATGTATAATCATTTTTGTTATATGGCATTATGAGTTTCTTACATATTATCTCTGTTATAATTTATTGATGCATGTGTAAAGGTCCCTTGACTTGAACTAATGACTTGGGTGCGCAGTGAGGTTAGACGCACAGTAGGTCCAAGTCTAGATTTAGTCACATCATAAATTGAGTTCGTAATCGAATCGTAGCGTTGGGCACTTTACCGGGATAAGGTTATATTGAGCAAGCCTCCTCATTGAGGGTGATCTACCTAGGTCATTAGAGGACTTTTTGGATTTGTCTCGATAGTACGTGTGTCACGTATTGGACAGGACCATTGTGAGTATGTTTTCTAGAGACGTACTATCAAAGAAAGAAAACAAGATACTCACTACTACTAAATGATCATTGCTCTTAATCTTGAGCATATGTAGATGAACTAATGAAGTTAGGGTTTGGTACTTTGATTCACTATGGGTGAGTTCTTACTTTATTAAGATCAACAGCCTTGTGCATTGAGTGCTAAGTTCTAATTAATTGTAACATGCATATGCAATATGGAATCTATGTACCCCCTTTGGGATTGTTCAAATTTATCATCCGAATCTAGATCTAATGATACTACCTTTATAGTTGTATCGGTCATATGGCTTGAGGGTCGCTCCCAAGATCAAGGGATTCCATGACCAAGGATGGTTGGCAAAAGGACAAGAAGCCCAACAGAATAGATGTAGCTAAAGAGGTGATAGTACAAAGGCCAAAGGATCGGCTTTAGCTACGGGTATACATAGAGGGGCATTATGGTCAGTTATTTAGTAGGTCAAAGACAAAGTTCACATTCTTTTGTGATAAGCTTCTGGGTAATAGCAATTATTCTTGGAGTGCAACTTTGATCTTATGGTGGAATAGATCGGAGTAAAAATAATTATTATGTCGCCTAGATCGGGCAAGGACATTTTTAATTATTTTTGGAAGCCAAGGTTAATTGTGCCTTCTTAGTCCCTTCCCTAGTTGAAATGACTTTGAGAGAGTAATTTTGAAAGAGCAAATTCCATACTGTGGTAGTAGCCTTTTTGGGCCAAAGCTTGGAATTGGGTTTGGGCTTTCTTTAAAGTCTAAGATAACCTAACTGGGCTAGGATGGTTTCCTATTGGGCTTGGGCCTCCACATGGATTATGGACTATGTGTTGGACTTGAATAATGAGCTTGGCCTAAGTCTTCCAAGACAAGTGGACAACTTGCAAAATACTACAAAAACAAGTGGACAACTTGCACAAGTCTTCCAAGACAAGTTAATAAGTTGCATAAAGGAAATACTACATGGAAATTTTCTCCTACATTGAAAGATTAGCAACTTTGGGTGCCAAGGTTCTCTCTATAAATAGACAAGACCTTACACCTTTTATGCAATCCACTTTGTAGTTGATTTCTTTCTTTTTGGCAAGAAAATACTACAACACATAGTACACACTTATTGTGTGATTTTTGCTCTAGTTTTAAAAGAGCTTATTACTTTGCTTCTTCCCACACAAGAGGTTATTCTCTCAAGATGAGTCTCTTTAATCATAGGGAAGAAGACTAGGGAGTTGCCTATTGCAACACCCTTACAGTAAAATATTTGGCGGCCTTGTTCATGAACGGGAACAAAGCTCGTGACGATTTTAGCTTCATCAAAGGCCCGACGCTTCAAGAGGTTAGCTTTACATATTTTGCAAGTACTAGTTATATTCTATATATTCTTAAGCATGTTCTTGTGTGTGTTACGTGGTTATTTTATTTCCTAGCATGTTTTCTTGGTAGAATTTTTTTAAAATATAGACTAGGATACATTTCACTTAATAATATTGATCCTACAATTGGTATCAGAGCTTAGGCTCACACACAACATGCTTAGAAGAATACTGTATTTGCAAAAATATGTTAGTCATCCTGTGAGTGGCAAGATTAGGAAATCTTGTGTTGCATATACTTGTCATTTTATGCTTGTATGTGTAGGTAATATAAAATCCCCTTGATGGTTCATATGTATGCATGATAGATTTTCGTGTACGGTCAACAAAGCTTGTCCATAGGCGATTTCATGTATAAATATTTATGGTTATTGCTTATAATTTATTTAAAAGAACCATAGGATGTTTTGATATCCTTGTAATGTTTCTTTATGAAGCTTGTATTAGCAATAGCAAAGTGTATTGTTGTAAGCTTGTCGGTCAACCGGATCTTATTAACGGTCGATTGGCTGAGGCAGAAAAAGCTACTAAGCATGTTGTTTTATTGAAGATTACAGGGAGCCATCAAAGAGGGATTCTAATGTATTTTGGTGGATGTTTATAATGCATTGATATATGTTTTAACATATTTGCATTAGCATGACTGCCACCTAGAAATATGTCCACTCATTAGGATTTATAAAAATCAGTCATACCTATGAGTTGATTCTCAAAGATCGTTAAGATTATAAGAATGACTTAGACAAGATAATTGTAAACGGGTATGTCTAAAGATGCCACGCAATCTCATGACAACATTAAAAGAACTTAACTTGAGATTCACATATATATATATTTACCTAAGGGTCTATGCACCTAGATATAGGTAAGTAATCTATTATGGTATTGCAATGTTTTAGTAACACAAAATGGATTTGCAAAAACCAAAGGGTTTCGCAAATCCAAAGCATGTTTAGATCTAAAAAAAAAGCAAGAATACCAAAAATAGAGAAAACCCTTATGTTAAAATATTGAGTGGGAAAGGGGACCGGAAAAACCCCACGGCTTTCCATATCCGATTCACATTAATGGTAAATGTCATTAACTTCCTCATCGGAAGGTGACACTTTATCTAGATTTAACAAGGTGAAACATAAAAATGTTTATTCAAGAGGGTGTTGGTAAGTTCGGCCATCCCATTGGTGGAGTTCTTCACTAAAGAACACCTTAAGCAACATTGATTAAAGTCACTACCCCATTGGAGGGCTTAAATCAAGAATGTTTCAGGGAATAAATATGAATGGTTGTACACTCAACTTAAATGGTAGGTTCGGCTATTCTATCCATAGAGTTCGCTACCGGATTTAAGAAGTCAAACAAAACAGTGATTGAATTATTCAATTGGATCATATCTGGATAATTGTTAATTCAAATAAGCAATGGCGCTTAACTTAACGTTCATAAGTTTGGCCATCCCATCGTTGGAGTTCTTGTGAGGATGTTGAGACACTGTTACATCAAGTAGTTTAAGGGTTGATCTACTTAAAGGCAAATGATGTAAAAAGTACTTGTATGTTTTATTTCCAAAGATAGCATACATATTATACATGCATCAATTCTATACTCATAAATTAATTATGATTATATTGTTTTATCCAGAAAAATGTCTTTTTTTAGTCCACTCGCTACAATTCTCAAAGAGCACAAGCTCACTGGACTGAATTTTGTGGACTGGGAATGAAACTTTGACATAGTACTCACCGCAGCAGAGTACAAGTATGTCTTAACAACTCCTTATCCTATTGTGAGGGCTAACTCTTCTGAAGCCTAGAAAGATGCTTAGGCAAAATGGCAGAAAGCCAATAGTATGGCCAAGTGCTATATGATGGCTTCTATGTTAGATATTTTGCAGAACAAGCATCATCATATGGAAACTGTAAAAGAAATCATGACTTCACTGTCTTGTATGTTTGCTGATAAGAGCAGACCCGCAAGGCAAGGTGCTCTTAGAGAAATTATGAATCAAAGGATGGCAGAAGGAGCATCTGCCAGAGAGCATATGCTCAAAATGATGGATTACTTCAATACTGCCGAGATCCTAGGAGCAAACATAGATGAACAGTCAAAGGTAGACATGATTTTGGAGACTCTACTGTCATCCTATACCCAGTTCAAGCTTAATTATAATATGGGCAAGATGAACATGGATATGACGGAATTAATGAAAGAGCTCCTAGCTGCAGAAGCCATAATGAAAAATAAAGGCCACATAAATATGGTTCAAGCATCCACTTCTGGACTTAACCCGAAAGGGAAAAAGTTCAAGGGAAAAGGGAAGCAAAAACGTGGTCAAGGGAAAAAGAAGAGAAATGGTGAACAGCCCAGGTAGTTAACAGGTGAAAAGCCCAAGGGAAAATGCTTTAGAGTTTGGAGAAATCCTACTTCATGGTGCAACAAGGGATGGTGTTGGGTCATATAGTTTCATCCAGTGGCATTCAAGTTGACTCGGCTAAGGTAGAATTGATTGAGAAGTTGCCTGTTCCTAAGTGTGCCAAGGATGTTGGATCTTTTCTAAGACATGTAGGATTTTACCATAGATTCATTAAGGATTTTATCCACATTGCACATCCCATGTCTAGGCTCCTAGCACAAGATGTCCCTTTTGACTTTGATGATGAGTGTATTAGGGCTTTCAATAGGCTTAAACCCCTTATTATCTATATCCCTGATTATCTAGCCACTTAACTATAGTCTCCCATTTGAGGTTATGTGTGATGCATCCAATTATGCGATAGGAGTTGTTCTAGGTCAAAGGAAGGACAAGTTACCCCATGTTGTGTACTATGCTAGTAAGACTCTTAATAAAGCCCAAAAGAACTATACCACCACAGAAAAGAGCTTCTAGCAGTAGTCTTCTCCCTTGACAAGTTTAGGTCATACATCCTAGGGTCTAAATTGATTGTCTACACTGATCATATGACATTGAAGTATTTGTTGTTTAAGAAAGAGTCTAAACCGCGCTTGATCAGGTAGTTGCTCCTCCTTCAAGAGTTTGACATCATAATTTGCATACTCTTTGTTATTGGATTTTATTGGCTTATATATATATATATGTGTGTGTGTGTGTATGTACATACTTTGTTCTTATTTTGAGAAGCTTTATGTCATATCATGTCCATGTGTTTGATGTAATGTTTAAATGAGTTGTCTTAGCTATAGAACACTTCTAATCCTTAGATTATGCATGTCTATATGCATGATTATGGATAATATGAAGTACGTTGATTCTATTCATGTCCATGTGAGTATGAAACATGCCTTATAGTGAATACATGCTCAATTAATGCTACATGTTGTTGCTTGAATACTTCTAATGGCGTAAAACAAACTATTGTGTGTTTGTACCGTGAATAGGATGTCATATTCACAATACCTTGCCTTAGAACACGTAGGACTGCACCTATTAGCTACCAATCCACTTTAGTGTCCCCCAGAATAATGGTGCATAATTTTGGACTAGTCTAAATCGTGTCCCCATTAGCTTTAAATCCAGCTAATAGTAGTCCAAATAGGCTTAGTCGACCCTAAAAATCCTATATCTTTGCTATAAATCTAGTTAATGGTTTAGGAACTAGGGTGGGATCGTTCTAGGACAACTAAGCAACTCACTAGTTCCCACTATGGCCTTAGGTACATAAGCACCACGTTGTAGCCCTAAGAATACACGCTTAGGGACGGACCTGCACCGAGTCCTAGGATATAATTAGGACACTAGTTAGTTGTTTAGTAATAGAAGATGTATTTAGTAAGCCAATCCGCGAATCCTATAGCATTGAGTTAGAAAGTCACCCGTTCACAAGTATAGGTCACCCTCTTGTCTTTCCATAGTTTAGTCCCCCTAGATTAGCTTAGTTCTTGCTTTTCCTTTCTAGCGCTCATAGTGTAGTTTTTAATTCTCTCTCATTGCTCCTTAAAATCCAAAAAAATAGAAAAAGATGTTAGTTTTAGTTAGTTTTTTAGCTTGCTCTAAAGCATGTTAGCATAGAATTTCTTTCACAATCCATGCCTCCTTGTGGCTCCACACTCGCACTTGTACATGTTGCACTACGCGATCCGTATACTTGTAGGTCTTTTAGGGTTTGCGCCGAAAAGGCACACCAGTCATTCTGCTACAAAAGCAGATCACCCTGACCCAAAATCAAGTGAGACTAACTAAAATAAGTTGCATTTTAGTTAGGGTTAGTCTCTAGGCCGGTCGACCGACCCTAGGTGGGGTGTAATCGGCCTTTGGCAATTTTTCTCATATCTTACTTATTTAGGCTTCAATGCGCACGTGGTTTTATTTTCTATGGCCTCGTATCGCTTTTGGGCACCTCCAAGGCCATTTGTATTCATATTTTCATCCTAATAAACATGTCCAAGCTTTTTCCATTCCTCTTATGGATGCAAGCTCCAAATTCCGGCTCTAATTGTGCTCGGTTTTGCCCGATTGCTTTGTTCTTCTTCCAGGAGCTTCCAAAAGACTTTACCTTCATTTCTTCTCCTGAAAAATAACCTTAGCTTTGCTCGATCATCAAATCATAATCTTTTTGAGCTTTGTTCATTGCTTTAAATCTCACCTAAATAAAGCAATAAGCACATATCAGTGTAGCATTTACGTCTTACACTCAACTATGATCTTATAGACCCTAATATACACAAGAATGACCTAAATGCTATACTACTATACCTAATGAAGCACAAAAAACCTCAAAACAAGAATGAGAATGCAATACACAAGCACACACAAAACCAGCATATCAATACGTGTATCATGAATCCTCTTTATCCTATCCTGATAAAGTTTTGCATTCTTATATGCCTCAAACCTAAGCTCCTCCAATTATGCTAGCTCAAGCTTCCTTTTCTTACCCACTCTTGCCAAATCAAAGTTTAAGGCCTTAATTCCCCAATAAGCCCTATGCTCAAGTTCTACTAGTAAGTGACAAGCCTTTTCATAAACCAATCTAAATGGAGACATACTAATGGGAGTCTTAAAAGTAGTACAGTAGGCCCACAAAGCATTATTCAACCTAATAAACCAATCTCTCTTATCAAGCCTAACTATTTTTTCTAAAATATGCTTGATCTGCCTATTAGATACCTCTACTTCTCTACTAGTTTGTGGGTGATAAGGGGTAGCAACCTCATGGGTGACCAGATATCTTCTTAACAAGGCCTCAAGTGTCCTATGGTGATAATATAAACCACCATCACTAGTCAAGACCCTAGGGACTCCAAATCTAGAGAAAATGAATACATGTATGAATATCCTCAACCTATTTGGGCACATAGTTTACGACCATTGAAACGCATTGACACTTAAAGGAAAGTGGAAATGGACCTATGAAATCAATACCCTAAATATCGAATAGCTCACATGGAAGAATAAAGGACAATGGCATCATTTTTCTCCTAGAGATGGTCTCGAATTGTTGACATCTAACACACTTCTTATAATACACTTAGGTATCCTTAAAGAGATCGGGCCAAAAGAATCCACTTTGCAAGACCTTCGCAGAGGTCTTCTTGCCACTAAAGTGACCTCTACAGCCCTCATCAGGACATATACTCAATATGCTCTTAAACTTGTCCTTTGTCGCACATTGGTGAATCATTCGGTCCACACAAACCTTTAAAAGATAGGGATCCTCCCAAAAGAAATGTCTCACTTGTGCTAAGAACCTATCTCTCTCTCTCTATCTCTTTTCCTCATGGGAAGGAAAATGCCCTGTAGTGAGATAATTAACTATACAAGCAAACCACAATGTGTGATGAGAGACGGCAAACAATTGTTCATCGAGAAAGGAATCATGAAAAGGGGAAGGATCATTAGAAGACTCACTCATAAGATAGGAAAAATGATCTGCAACTAAGTTCTCACTACCTTTCTTGTCTTTAATTTCAACATCAAACTTTTGAAGAAGGAGCATCTACCAAATCAAGTGGGGCTTAGATTCTTTCATAGTTAACAAATACCTCAATGTTGCATGATTGGCGTAGACAATCACCTTGGACCCTAGGATGTACAACCTAAACTTTTCAAGGGTGAAAATTACCACTAAAAGCTCTTTTTCCATAGTGGTATAGTTCTTTTGAGCCTGGTCAAGAGTCTCATTAGCATTGTACACTACGTAGGGCAGTTTATCTCTCCTTTGACCTAAAATAGCTCCTATCGTGAAATCAAAAGTATCACACAACCTCAAATGGGAGATTGTAGGTAAGCGGTTGGATGATCAAGGAGGAGGATAATAAGGACTTGAGCTTATTGAAAGTTCTAACACATTTATCATTGAACTCAAAAGAAACATCCTATGCTAAAAGCCTAGACAAAGGTCATGTTATATGGCTAAAATCCTTGATGAACCTCCGGTAGAATCCTGCATACCTTAAAAAAGACTTAGCATCCTTGACACACTTAGGGACTTGTAAGTTTTCAATCAGTTCTACCTTGGCTAAGCCAACTGGAATCCCACTAGATGAAACCATATGACCCAAAACTATCCCCTACTGCACCATAAAGTGGGACTTGTCCCAACTTAACACTAAGTTCTTCTCCATATGACTGTCTAAGACTAATGAGAGGTGACTAAGGCACTCATCAAAGCTATCACCAAAGACAGAGAAGTCATCCATCAAGATCTCTAAATGCTTCTCTATCAAGTCACTAAATATGGCCATCATACACCTCTGAAAAGTTGCTGGCACATTACAAAGACCGAAAAGTACTCTCCTATAGGTAAAAATGCCATAGGAAGAAGTAAAGGTGGTCTTCTCCTAGCCCTCAAGGAACATGGGGATTTAATTCATTTTATTTAGATCTCCCAACCATCAAAAATCCAAAATCCCAAAAATAGATTGTTTATGTTTCTTCTTAGACACACTCTAGAACACACACGAAGAATCTATCTTCCAACATAGCCTCCCTGTGGAATCGACCTTGCACTTGCATACATTTTACTACACCGATCTGTACGCTTGTGGGTCTTTAGAGCTTGCTCTCAAGAGACGCATATCAGTATCTTGTTTTCTTTCTTTGATAGTACGTCTCTAGAAAACATACTCACTATGGTCCTATCTAATACGTGACACACGTACTATCGAGACAAATTCGAAAAGTCCTTCAACAACCTAGGTAGATCACTCTCAATGGAAGACGTGCTCAATATAACCTTATCCCAGTAGAGTGCCCAACACTACCATTTGATTATAGATTCAATTTATGATGTGACTAAATCTAAACTTGGACCTGCTATACGTCCAGCCTCACTGCGCGCCCAAGTCATTAGTTAAAGTTAGGGGACCATTACACATACATCGATAAAACACACTAGAGATAATACATAAGAAACTCATAATTCTATTTAACAAAATGATTATACATTGTTTAACATCCTAAATGTCATATACGATTGAGCTTTAGGGCATACTAATCCTAACAATCTCCTACTTGCACTAAAGATCGCTTTTGCACAACCTAATACCCATAGACTTCAAATGTATAGCAAACATTTTCTCTAAAAGAGTCTTTGTAAATAGGTCTACTAGGTTTTCCACTGAAGCTGTCTTTTCAACTACAACATCTCCTCTCTGGATAAACTCACAGATCAAATGATATTTCCGTTCAATGTGTTTGTCCTTTTTATGATTCCTGGGCTCTTTGCACTGTGAAATAACATTATTGTTGTCGCAATACAATGTTATCAGTCTGTGAACTGCCGGCATAATCTCTAGGTCTAAAAGGAATTTTCTTAGTCATATTGCCTCTTTCGTAGCCTTAGATGCTGCTATATACTCAGCCTCTATGGGAGAGTCAGCAATACAGTTTTGCTTCACACTTCACCCTTCACCATGAAATAGCTCCTCCTTATAGAGTGAAAACATATCCAGAAGTAGACTTCCTGGAATCTCTGTCAAACTGGGAATCTGAATTTGTATAGGCTAATGGCATTAGATCATCTGCACGGTATTCCAGAACATAATCCTTAGTCCCTTGAAGGAACTTGAATAATTGCTTAACTGCGACCTAATGTGCCGGTCCAGGGTTTGACGAATATCTACTAACCATGATAGCAGTAAAGCAAATATCTAGTCTAGTATATAACATGGCATGCATGAGGCTTTCAACTGCCGAAGCAGAAGGAACTTGTTTAATGCTCTCTATCTCCTCAGGTGTTTTAGGACATTGATCTCAAGATAGATAAACTCCATGTCTAGAAGGTAATGATGCCTGCTTAGAGTTTTGTATGTTAAACCAAACCACTATCTTCTCAATAAATGAAGCTTGAGATAGAGCTAGCCTTTTGTTCTTACGATCTCGCATAAGCTTAATGCCTAGAACATAACTAGCTTCTCCTAAATCCTTCATTTGAAATTGAGTAGAAAGCCAAACCTTGACGGACGATAACATCCCCACATCATTTCCAATAAATAGGATATCATCCACGTACAGAACCAAAAAAGCTACAACATTTCCATTACGCCTTTTATACACACAAGATTCATTAATATTTTGATCAAAGCCATAAGATTTAATTGCACAATCAAATTTGATGTTCTATGCTCTAGATGCCTACTTTAATCCATAAATGGACTTTTTTTAACTTACAAACTATATGTTCCTGGCCTTTGGCAACATATCCATCTGGTTATGTCATGTAAATGGTCTCGTCAAGCTCTCCATTAAGAAAATTTGTGTTGACATCCATTTGTCATATCTCATAGACATAATGACATGCGATGGCAAGAAGTATCCTAATGGATTTAAGCATGGCTACTGATGAGAAAGTTTCCTCATAATCGATCCCCTTCTTTTTTAGTATAACCTTTTGACACCAACTTTGCTTTAAAAGTTTCAACTTTTCTATCAACTCCTCTTTTCCTCTTATAGACCCATTTGCACCTTATAGGTTTTACATCTTCAGGTGCAATTACAACATCCCAGAATTTGTTCGAATTATAAAAGATCCCACCTCTGGTTCCCTTAGGATTCCCAATAAAATAGCATAACTCGGATCTTGTTTCCAACTTTGAAGTATTACTATTAAGTACATAAGCTGGACAACTCCAAATGTGGAGATGATTTGAACTAGGCATACACCTGATCCATATTTCTTGTGGTGTCCTAGGTACTGATTTAGATGGTACCAAGTTCAAGATATATGCTGCTGTCTCAAAGACATACCCCCAAAAAGATAAAGGTAATGATGTATGACTCATCATTGACCTAACCATATCTAATAGGGTACGATTTCTTCTCTCTGCTACACCATTATGCTAAGGAGTCCTGTTGCAGTCAATTGAGACACAATCCTTTCTTGTGTAAGATAGTCTCTGAACTCACCCGAGAGATATTCGCCACCTCGATCAGGCTGAACGGCTTTGATATGTTTGTCTAATTTTGCTCCGCTTCAGCCTTGAACTCTTTGAATTTCTCAAAGGATTCAGACTTGTGTCACATCAGATATACATATCCATACCTAGAGTAATCATTAGTAAAGGTAATGAAATACTCATAACCTTCTCGTGTAGTTTTGCTGATAGGACCATACACATCGGTATGAACCAATTCCAATACTTCTTTGGCCCTTTCTCCTCTAGAAGAAAATGACTGTTTGGTGATCTTTCCTTTGAGGCAAGATTCACACAGAGGTAGATCTTCGAGATCTAATAAGCTAAGATGCCCATCCTCGACTAATCTCTAAATTCACTTTTAACTAATATGTCCTAAGCGTGGATGCTAAAGAAAAGTATCATTGGTCGAAGAAACCTTTCTTTTCTAGGAATTAGTTCATTCTATATTATACAATGAATTTGTAATAGGTTTCATATAGAACCAGTTATCATGCATGTTACCGGAATAGATAATATTTCCATCTTCGCTGATATCAATACCAGAATGGAAATTAATGAAAAAATCATCTAATATTAATTGTAAAATGGAGATAAGGTTTTTACGTACATCCGGAACATAATAAATGTTCAAAAATAACTTCCTATTACATGGAAAATTTAAGCACATTGCCCGAGATCAAGAAATTCTGTGACTAAGGATGGTTGGCAATAGGACAAGAAACTCAACGGAAAAAGATACAACTAAGGAAGTGATAGTATACAAGCCAAATGACTGGCCTTAGCTGTAGGTATACCTACAGCAGCATTATGGTCAGTTATTTAGTAGGTTAAAGACAAAGTCACATTCTTTTGTGATTAGCTTTTGGGTAATAGCAATTATTTTTGGAGCGCAACTTTAATCTTATGGTGGAATAGATCGGAGTTAAAAATAATTATTATGTCGCCTAGATTAGGCAAGGACGTTTTTTTTTATTATTTTTGGAAGCCAAGGTTAATTGTGTCTTCTTGGTCCCTTCCCTAGTTGAAATGACTTTGAGAGATTAATCTTGAAAGAGCAAATTCCATATTGTGGTAGTAGCCTATTAGGCTAAAGCTTGGAATTGGATTTAGGCTTTCTTTAGAGCCCAAAATAAACTAATTGGGCTTGGATGGTTTCTTATTGGGCTTGGACCTCCACATGGATTATAAACTGTGTGTTGGGCTTAGATTGCGGGCTTGGCCCAATCTTCCAAGATGTGTGCTAGAAAGTTACTACATGAAGAATTCAAATTGTACAAGTAACTTCCATGAAGAATTCAAATTGTACAAGTAACTTCCATGAAGAATTCAAATTGTACAAGTAACTTCCATAACATATGGCAAACATTTACTACTAGGAAAAAGTTTCCCACATGGAAAGTTTACAAGGTTTAGGTGCCAAACATTTTCTATAAATAGGCAAGACCTTAAATCATTTCTAGCATCCAAAAATTTTGTAGTTGATCTCTTCCATTTTGGCAAGAGAATACTACAACACATAGTACACACTTATTGTTTGGTTTTTTTGCTCTAGTTTTTCAAGAGCATATTACTTTGCTTCTTCCCACACAAGAGACTATTCTCTCAAGAAAAGTCTCTTTAGCCATAAGGA
Source organism: Cordia subcordata (assembly GCA_028554755.1). NCBI lineage: Eukaryota > Viridiplantae > Streptophyta > Magnoliopsida > Boraginales > Cordiaceae > Cordia > Cordia subcordata. The sequence goes on from JAPTOF010000003.1 coordinate 10,564,663, forward strand.
AGAAGACTAAGGAGTTGCATATTGCGACACCCTTATAGTAAAATTTTTTTTTGGTGGCCTTGTTCGTCAGCGGGAGCAAAGCTCATGACGTTTTTAGCTTCATCAAAGGCCCCATGCTTCAAGAGGTTAGCTTTACATATTTTGCAAATACTAGTTATGTTCTATATGTTCTTAAGCATGTTCTTGTGTGTGTTATGTGGTTATTTTATTTTCCTAGCATGTTTTCTTGGTAGTATTTTTGAAAATATAGACTAGGATAGACCACATATAATATTATTGATCCTACAACTATAAGATCTTAGACTTTGTTAGAATACATAGATTTTAACTTTGAATCCATTGCCTTATGCCATTGGTTAGCATCTATGTTGTTAACTACTTCATCAGAACTTGTGGGATCTATCACCTGATCTTTTGAAGAAGTCTAAAAGGACACTCTATAGTATCTATTAGAAGGCCTGGATATCCTCCCGCTACGACAAGGCTCCAATTTATTAAGTGTAAAAATGTTGTTCTTTTTCATCCACAGTTACCACAAGTGTTCCTAGAGATTCTTGTGAAATCTCCTCTAGAATGACTTCAAAATCTAGTGCTTTCTAGATCATTTCATCATTCTCTAAGTATCTAGCATGGGTGCTTATAAATACCTTCTAGTCCTTAGGATTATAAGAGATCCTACCTCTAGTTCCCTTTTGATACCTAATAAAATAGCACAACTCAGATCTTGGTTCCAACTTTGAAACATTACAATTAAGTGCATAAACTAGACAACCCCATATATGGAGATGATTTAAACTAGGCTTACACCTAGTCCACATTTCTTGTGGTGTCCTAGGCACTAATTTAGATGGTACCAAGTTCAAGATATATGCTGTTGTCTCAAGAGCATACCCCCAAAAGGATAAAGGTAATGATGCATAACTCATCATTGACCTAACCATATCTAATAGGGTACGATTACTTCTCTCTGCTACATCATTTTACTGGGGAGACCCTAGTGCAGTTAGCTAAGACACAATCCCTTCTTATGTAAGATCGTCTCTAAACTCACTTGAGAGGTATTCACCACCTTGATCAAACCGAAAGACTTTGACACGTTTAAGAAATTTCTGCTCCATCTTAACCTTAAACTCCTTAAATTTCTCAAAGGATTCAGACGTATGTCGCATCAGATATACATATCCATATCTAGAGTAATCATCAGTGAAAGTAATGAAATATTCATAACCTCCTCGTGCTGGTTTGCTCATACGACCACAAACATTGGTATGAACCAATTCCAATACTTTCTTGGTCCTTTCTCCTTGAGAAGAAAATGACCGTTTGGTCATCTTCCCTTTGAGGCAAGATTAGCACGAAGGCACATTGGTATGAACCAATTCCAATGCTTTCTTGGTCCTTTCTCCTTGAGAAGAAAATGACCATTTGGTCATCTTCCCTTTGAGGCAAGATTCACACGAAGGTAGATCTTCGAGATCTACTGAGCTAAGATGTCCACCTCGACTAATCTCTGAATTCATTTTAGACTAATATGTCCTAAGCATAGGTGCCAAAGATTAGTACCATTGGTCGAAGAAACCTTAATTTTACGGGAATTTAGTTCATTCTATTTTATGCAATGAATTTGTAATAGGTTTTATATGGAACAAGTTATCATTCATGCTACTGAAATAGATAATATTTCCATCTCTCCTGATATCAACACTAAAATGGAAATTAATGCAAAAACCATCTAATATTAACTGCTAAGGTTTTTACATGCTTCCAAAACATAATAAAGATTGTTAAAAAAACTTCCTACTACATGGAAAATTTAAGCACATTCTTCCCACTGCAGTAGCCCATACTTTTGCTCTATTACCCATCCTCAGAGTAAATTTCCCTTTAGCTAGTTGCTTCATTTCCTAAAACTAATACAAAGAATTACAAATATGGTTAGTGGCTCCAGAATCTACAATCCAAGAATCAGTAGAATCAACCATTAAATAGGTTTCAATGTAGAACAAAAGAAGTGTACCTATCTAGCCTCATGTCAAATACTTCAGGCAATCCTTTTTCTAGAGCCTTTTTTGGCCATACTTAAAGCATTTGCCCTTAGGCTTTTCACCTATTAACTATTTAGGCTATTCACCATTTCTCTTCTTTTCCCTCGACCACGTTTTTGCTTCCTCTTTCCTTTGAACTTTCTCTTTTTCGGGTTAAGTCCAGAAGTGGATGCTTGAACTATGCTTACGTGGCCCTTATTTTTCATTATGGCTTCTGCAACTAGGAGCTCTTTCATCAATTCTGTCATTTCCATGTTTATCTGGTCCATATTATAATTAAGCTTGAATTAGGTGTAAGACAGTGGTAGAGTCTCCAAAATCATGTCTAACCTTGACGGTTCATCTACATTTACCCCTAGGATCTCGGTAGTATTGAAGTAATCCATTAGTTTGAGCATACGCTCCTTGACAGGTGCTCCTTCTACCATCTTTTGATATATAATCTCTCTAAAAGCACCTTACGTTATGGGCCTGCTTTTAACAGTAAATGTACGAGACAGTGAGGTCATAATTTCTTATGTAGTTTTCATATGATGATGCTTGCTTTGCAAACTATCTGACATAGAAGCTATCATATAGCACTTCGCCATACTATTGGCCTTTTGCCATTTTGCCTCAGCATTCTTTTGCACTTCAAAAGAGTTTGTAGAATAATGAGTTGTTAGGACATACTTGTACTCTTCTACAGAGAGTACTATGTCCAAGTTGCCTTCCCAGTCCACAAAATTCGGTTCAGTGAGATTTTTCTCTTTGAGAATTATAGCCAGTGGACTGAACGAAGACATTTTTTTTGGACATACAACAATATAATTATAATTATTTTGTGAGTACGGAATTGATGCATGTATAATATGCATGCTCTCTTTAGAAATAAAACATACAAGTACTTTTACATCATTTGCCTTTGAGTAGATTAACCCTTAAACCACTCGATGTAGTAGTGTCTCAACGTCCTCACAAGAACTCCACCAATGGGATGGTCAAACTTATGAATGTTAAGTTAAGTGCCACAACTTATTTGAATTGACAATTATCTACATATGATCCAATTGAATAATTCAATCACTATTTTATTTGGATTCTTAAATTCGGTAGCGAACTCTATCGATGGGATAGCCGAACCTACCGTTTAAGTTGAGTGTATACCCATTCCTTATGTTTATTTCCCATAACATTCTTGATTTAAGCCCTTTGACGTGGTAGTGGCTTTAATCACTGTTGTGCCAAGGCGATCTTTAACGAAGAATTCCACCGACAGGATGACCAAACTCACAACACCCTTTTGAATAAACATTTTAAATTCACCTTGCTAAATCTTGATAAAGTGTCACGCTCTGATGGGGAAGTTAATGACATTTATCATTAGCATGAATCAGATATGCAAAGCCGTAGGGGTATTTCTAGTCCCCTCTCCTACTCAGTATTTTAAAATAAAGGTTTTCTCTATTTTTCGTATTCTTGCTTTTTGTTTTAAACATAAACATGCTTTGGATTTGTGAAACACTTTTGTTTTTGCAAGTCCCCTTTGTGTTACTAAAATATTGCAATACCATAATATATTATTTACCTAAATCTAGGTGTACAGACGTTTAGGTTGTCATATTGTAAATCTTAAGTTAAGTTTTTCATTTTTGTCATGAGATTGCAAGGCATCTTTAGACATAATTGGTTACAGTTATCTTGGCTATGCCAATCTTATTTAGATTAACTTAACTATGTTTCAGAATTAACACATAGGATTGGCCAATTTTTAAATCCTAATGACTGGACATATTTCTAGGTTGTAATCATGTTTATGCTTATGCAAAATATGTTAAAACATATATCAATGCATTATAAACACCCAACAAAATATATTAGAATCCCTTTTTGATACCTCCCTGCAATCTTCAATCCAAAAACACAAAATAGTAATATTTGTTGCAACTTATACTACAGTTGGTCAACAGCAAAGGAGAAGCCAGTTGACTGAGCTAGTCAACCAGCAAGCTCGACCGCCTCAGACAAATTTGCTCCTGTGTGCTATTTTTCTTTACTTGTCTCCTTAGTCTTTAAAGATTAAAACAATAATGCACTTTGCTATTGCTAATACAAGTTTACAATCATAAAAGAAACATTAAAAGAATATCAAAACATCCTATGCTTCTTTTAAATGAAGCTACAAGCATTAACCATAAAGATCTATACTTGAAATCGCCTATGGCCAAGGTTTGTTGACCATACAAGCAATTCCATCATGCATACATACGAACCATTGAAGGGATTTTATATCAACTGCACAAATAAGCATAAAACCACAAGTATATGATGTTAGGATTAGTATGCCCTAAACTCACTTGTACATGACATTTTGGATCTGAAACAATGTATAATCATTTTTGTTACATGGCATTATGAGTTTCTTACATATTATATATGTTATGTTTTATTGATGCATGTATAAAGGCCCCTTGACTTGAACTAATGACTTGGGTGCATAGTGACGCTGGATGCACAGTAGGTCCGAGTCTGGATTTAGTCACGTCATAAATTGAGTCCGTAATCGAATGGTAGTGTTGGGCACTCTACCAGGATAAGGTTATATTGAGCAAGTCTCCTCGTTGAGGGTGACAACATTATAAGAACTTAACTTGAGATTTATATATATATATCAACCTAAGGGTCTATGCACCCAGATTTAGGTAAGTAATCTATTATGGTTTTGCAATGTTTTAGTAACATAAAAGGGTTTTGCAAATCCAAAGCATGTTTAGATCTAAAACAAAAGAAAAAATACCAAAAATAGAGAAAACCCTAATGATAAAATATTGAGTGGGAGAGGGGACTGGAAAACCCCACGGCTTTCCATATCCGATTCACGTTAATGGTAAATGTCATTAACTTCCCCATCAGAAGGTGACACTTTATCTAGATTTAACAAGGTGAAACATAAAATGTTTATTCAAAAAGGTGTTAGTAAGTTCGGCCATCCCATCGGTGGAGTTCTTCACTAAAGAACGCCTTACGCAACATTGATTAAAGTCATTACCCCATCGGAGGGCTTAAATCAAGAATGTTTCGGGGAATAAACATTAGGAATGGTTGTAAACTCAACTTAAATGGTAGGTTCGGCTATCCTATCGATAGAGTTCGCTACCGGATTTAAGAAGCCCAACAAAACAGTGATTGAATTATTCAATTGGATCATATCCAGACAATTGTTAATTCAAATAAATGGAGGCACTTAACTTAACGTTCATAAGTTCGGCCATCCCATCGGTGGAGTTCTTATAAGGATGTTGAGACACTGTTACATTGAGTAGTTTAAAGGGTTGATCTACTCAAAGGCAAATGATGTAAAAAGTACTTGTATGTTTTATTTCCAAAGATAGCATACATATTATACATGCATCAATTCTATACTCATAAATTAATTATGATTATATTGTTATGATGTGTTTGTTTTGTGTGTTTATGTATTGCAAGTATATACTTGTTTTGAGGTGTTTTGAGCTTCATTTGGTGCATTAGTATATCATTTAGGTCATACTTGTGCATATTAGAGTTTACATATTCATAGTTGAAGTTAAGACTTAAATACTACACAAATGCGCATTTATTGCTTGTTTTAAGTGTGATTTGGAGAGATAATTAGAGCTTGATTGAGGGCGGTTGGTATGTGGAACAAATCCAAGGGTGTTTTTGACATAAAAGAATGAAGAAACGTGCATTTTTAAGTGGCCAGGCAAAAGAATGAGTGACCGAGGCAAAATCGAGCGCAACGTGAGCCAATTTGGATCTTGCAACCTAAAAAGGACATGGACAAATTTTGGATATTTTTTCAGGTGCAAAAGATGGCTCAAGAGATCCCCCACGATGATACGAATCCATAGAAAAAAACAATGCGCGAATCGGAGCTAAAACGAGCAAGATATGATCATTTTACTATCAAGACCATTTAGCCTCTGTGTAGGCCTGTCGACCGGCTAGGTAGACCGGCCAGATCAGAATCTGGGCCAATTTTGGCCAGACGACTTGGCCCTAAAGCCAGTTCGATCGGCTGGGCCCCTGGTTGGACATGTTAACAGCTCTATTTAAGCCACTTTTTAGCCACTTTTGAAGAAAAACAACACCCAAATCAAACACCCATTTTCAAAAGCCCAAAATCCACCAAAAATCACCTTACACACTCACTTCTAAACACATTTAACACTTGGAATCAAGGATCCAAGAGGATCAAACACTAGGATTTGGGGCATAGCTCATGGAATGTAAAGCTTGGCTATGGATAGAAGGGCATCTCTCTTTTATCCTAAGTGTAATTATGTTTGATTAGAGCTATGTAGGGTGATTATTCTTGTATTTATGGATTGATTGCTACTTTTTATTAATGGTAACTTGATGGATTTATGTAGATATGCTTTATGCCTAGGGCTTCAAAGGCTATTTTACATACATGTCTATGTGTTTGTTAAAATGCCTCAATGATGTAGCATATGTATATTTAAGTCTATTATGCTATTAACCATCTCTAAATCATTATGCTGCCATGTTTATGTGTTTGTGTCATGATTACATGAAATGGGTATGTTAATATGCATGTCTATGTATGTGTTTACATACTTAATGGCATGAATAGCTTCTATTGCATACATGTCGGGTGCTATAGATTAAATTGGTGTAATCTAAGCATGTCTATGTGTTTAGTAATAGAATATTCCAGAGTATTGTCAAATTCCATGCCCTAGATGTGTTTGCTTTGCCCTTAAACGTTAATATCCGCTATTGTGATGTGATCGATGGTGCAAAACTTGTAACTAGCCTAGGTCGAGTCCTCTTTGGCTTTAAATCCAGCCAATAGGAGTCCGGATAGGTCTAGTTGACCTTAGTTCACTTAGGAAGGCTAGTTAGTCCACCCTAACACCATAGGTTCATAAGGACCATACCATAGCTCTGAGTGGGGCGAAGCTTAGAGACGGACTCGCACCAAGTCCTAGGGACAGATTGGGGAACTAATTAGAGGAGTAAGTGCTAAGGTTAGATCGATCTACACTCACCTAGAATCTTATTGGCTAGCCCTAATTCCTAAGTCATAAAGACGACAACGTACTGCTAGGCATCGCCACCTAGGGATGGACTCGCACTGAGGCTTAGGGTACCAATTAAAAGGCTAATTATAGGTCTAGATTAGAGCACTTAGTATAATCCATCAAGTAACCCTAGAAAGACATAGTAATCACCATAAACACGACGTAATCACCTTAGTCCCCCATTTTCGACGTTTGAATCCCTTTAGATCACTTGATTCCCCCTTCATACGTATACATCCTTTATTTCCTTGTCCTTAGTTTAGCTTTACTTTTTTGAACTCCCGTTACACCACAATTTCCCAAAAAGAGTTTAGTTTAGGTCCCAACGTGTAGCTTTTAAGATGCAATTAGCTTAGGACACCATACACGTTAGGCCTCCCCGTGGATTCAACCCCACACTTGCACACGCCGTATTACACACGACCCGTGCGCTTGCGAGCTATTTAGGCTTGTGTTACTCAAATAGCGATATCATGTTTTTGGCGCCGTTGCTGGGGAGGCAACAGTTGTTTGGTTTCTTAGTTTTTGTGTGTCTTAGCTCATTATGTGTTGTTTTATCTTTTCTTTTCAAGTTTTCTTTATTTTGATTAATAAAAAAAATTCAAAAAAAAGTTTTCGAGCATTTTGAAGTGGTTTACTTGTGTCAATTAGCCATGAATGGTCCTAATGCATCAAGGTGGTCACTTGTATCCTCTTCCCCACCACCCGAATGTGCTCCTATTACTTGTCGCATTTGTGGAAGTTTTATGCATCAAACGGTTTTCTGTCCCCATGAAAATTCCCTACCTAGGGCTACTGCTAACTATAACCCCTATAGTCATGCATCATCTCATGTATCTTTATTTAGAAATCATGACTATAAGGATGCATATTCTTGTTATTGCAATCTATGTGGAAGTCGTGCTCATGATTCCAATACTTGCCCTACCTTCCACCTATATCCTCGATTGCATGCTATGCCTTATGCCCCTAGCAATCATATGCCCATTCATGCATCTTCATCCTATTATCATGATTCTAGGGAGCAACATCATGCATTTTCATATTGGGGTCAAGATGACTTTTCATCCGGTACACCTCCTTGCATTGAGAGTCCATCCTTCCCATCATCTTCTCCTACCCACCCGTCCTCCGAGTCATACAATGGTTGTGCTTATAGTAATCCTAATCAAGATGTCTATCATTTTCACTCGGTTGAGCCCTCTTCTTTTAGGACTTCTTCACAAGAGGAAACGCTTGACTATCTCTTATCTCTTCTTCGATCCAATCAAGAGAAACTAGAGACTTTAAAGCGAGACACCAAATCTCTAGGTGAGCATTTAAAGAGCATGGTTGAGAGTGTGTAACTCATGAGCGAGAATATCGAAATACCTTTAGAACGAGTTGAAGAGATAGGAGAAAGACCTAGAGATGAGAGAAATAGTGGTGAAAATGATGTTGTATTGCAGAGACAACTAGAAAGAGAGGTTGATGGAGAGATAACATCTTGTAGTAAGGATGAAGATGAGCTTAATGATAACTTGGTTCTTGTTGACTCTTATGAATATGTTTTAGAGGAAGTAGTACCCTATCCTCTTAAGCTTTCAACGTCTTCCATTGAGTCGCATGAGCCTTTTCTTTCTCCTCATCCCATACATTCTGCACACTTGGAAGTTGAGCCTTATGATCATAACAGTCATTTGCATTTCGAGTCTACATTTAGTGAGTCTAGGGTACACACCTCCCTTGAGCATTCACGCATCCATGACTCAAAATCCTTTGAGTCCCTATTGTCCCCTCTATGTGTGTCTACCCCATATAAGAAGCATGATGGTGAGATGACACCCACTAGTGATGAATGTATTGTTGAATTTAAAGAGACTGTAGTTAGTGAACTTTAAAGTCATCCATTGGGGAAAACAAGACATCAATTTCGGAGATTTTAGATGATAAGTCTCTTAGAGTTAAGAATCATAGTGTTGAGGAGAATAGCAACTCTAAGAAAACTCATAAGAAAGAAATTGATGTGCTTGGAAGAATGATCTATGGGTCTCTTTGGATGTTTGATGAATCTTTGATGGAAATAGAACCCATTAAGATCGAATCCACCCCTCGTGAGGAGTTAAAGCGACATAAGCTTGAACATGTTATATCTTGTGGAGAGAAAAAGTGTAGTACTTCATCATCCCTTACCCTTGCCCTTCCTTCTCTGTGAGTCGTTCCAACCCCCTTTTCCCATTCCGCTGAGTCTCCCTCTTTGGAGCTCATGTTCGTGCCTTCATGCATAGAACATTTTCATCTAGAGTTAGAAATCACATTTCCCATGTTGCTTCCATTAGACTTATCTTTGGCCCATGGGGAGGGTGTGTTCCTAGCTCTTGATTATGAAAAGAAGGCCATGGGGTGGTTAGTTAGAGAACAAGCAAGGCATGATCTTCCATTTTTATACATGACACCTTCTACACTTGCGCACACATTTTCATTTGATATTTCGGGGTGGAATCTTGAAAAGGGGTGCATTGTGTATTCATTACCCCATCATATAATGCATGACCCTTTTCTTTCTACTGCTTATGCTTGGTTGAATATCTGGCAGTTTGTGCCTTGCAATTTTAAACATGTATTGCTCTAACACTAGCGCCTACCTAGAGGCATTAAATCTAGCGCTACTAGGAGGCACCCTAGACATGTTTATATTTCATTTGCTTTCCTTGCTTTTCCTTTTCTTTTATTTGCTTTTAATATTATCGTTCTTTGATTTCCATTTTTCTTTTCATTTACTTTCCTTTTTTTCACCCTCTCAAGTGTTTATCCTCACTTCTATCATTTCCCATTCTTCATGCACCTTGTTTATCATTTGATGATGCCAATGCAAGCTCGCATGGAAAATGCTACTAATCTTGTTGTGGCTGCAAATATCTTAAGAGGGCGGGTGAATTGAAATATTAATACTAATTTTTGTTTTTAAAATTTACAGAAAATTTACAACTTCTAACAATCAATATATCAAACACAAGATAAGCAAGGTAAGTAAGAATAAAACTAGAAGTGTAAGGAGAAGAGAAATAAACGATTTTAAGGTGGTTCGGCCAGGCCTACGTCCACCGCCCAAGGAAGCTCCCCTTAGGACTTCAAAGATCTCCACTAAGATGCTTCTTCAAAACTTGGTGAAGCACAAACCAAGTTCTTACAACCTCTTTAAAGCCTAACTTCAAAGAACCCAAGAGAAATACTCTATAGGATTTCCCCACACTTTACAAGCTTTAATTAATAAATCTTACAAAGATTATAGCTTTCAAAGTGTGTACGTACTCAAGAATAAGAAAAGATTGAATCTGAGATTTTCTTCAAGAAGAAGATGAATAAGCTCTTGAAAGCTCAAATATATTGCAAGAATGGCTCAAAGATGGATTGAATGATGATAAACACTTTAGCACACTTCAATTGATGATTAGAAAGTGTATTGAATGAGTATTTAAAAAGATTTGGGGGTTAGGGATTTGGTAGGTGAAGAAGGAGTGATTTTTCGGCCAGAACGGTAATAAACGGCTAGTACATTTATTACAGCTCCCGTTCAGCCGGTCGACCGGCTGGGAGTCCGGCTTACCTTTACCTTCTCTAACTAGGCCGGATGATAGTCGGTCGACCGGCTAGGGGGTCCGGCTTTTCCCTTCACCTCTCTGTTTTGGCCGGGCGACCCACCCAGATCAGCCAGTCGACCGGCTGGGGGTCCAACCACTCCAGAATGTGAAGTAAAGCCAGACTTTCACAAAGTCGATTTAAAAAGAAAATTCCACAACTCCAAATCATTTTGAATAATTTTGTAAACACATGTTGTGAATTGAAACGCCCCAGAAACTCATTTTAACTCTATGTGTGCATTCAAATACATTTGTGCATATGTTATTTCAAATGTGCAAGACTTGAAAATTTTTGCTATGAATAAGAAAAAGATTTTGAGCCAAGTCCACACAATATATAGGCGTTTCACAAAAAGAGCAAGAAGAAAAACAAATCTGGTACCCCTTATGGCTTCTTTTCTCCTCCTTATGCCTTCTCATCTTTTCTTCCTTCAAATAAGGTTTTTTGCACATCTTCATATCTTTCAAAGCTTCATATTGATATCATCTCATTTTCACAAGAAACTATTTAGTCAAATAATGCATATATATATTTTCATCATCAAAATCAATAATGAATATTTAGCTAACACTTGTGCTTTGTGAGTGTTTGTCATTTGTTGAGAAACAGGGTTAGTAGACAAAGTATTGATCATTGGCATCAAAAGAGCTTCCAAAGGAATGCAAGGTTGTATCTATCCTTTCTCCACTTGACCCCTTTTATTTACCCCGTCCCCACCACTCGTACTTGCTTTGTGTTGCCATTTTGCTTGTTGAGTTGTATTGTTCTATTTGCTTGAGGACAAGCAAAGTTTAGGTTTGGGGGTGTGGGAGTTTGGTTTTATTGTTATATGCTTTGTGCAGGGTAGATGTGCATTATGTGATTTAAAATGGCAAAAATTTTTTGATTTTGACGCATGTAAAGTTGTTTATTTCTTGGTTGATCGTTATGTTGGCTATTATGGTTGACTCAATTGATTGGTGAATATGAGTTGCATTGTGGGGAAGTGAATAGAGTGGATTGAAAATCGAGTATTGGAGTGGATGCCCTTGAAAGTTGTGGGGAGTGAGGACCTTCAAGAATGAACCCTTGTAGCCACCCCATAGCTTGGTAGGAAAAAGTGTCAAAAAGAGATTGTTGATATAAATGCCCTTCTGTCATTGGTTCTTTTTGATGTGCTAAAGCCTTTCTTTTTCTTTTCTTTTTGTATGAATGCAATGAAAAGCATGAAAAATCCAAAAAAAAATTGAAAAAGGCAAAAAGGTGCAAAAATATCTAAAAAAAAGTGAAAAAGAGAAAAAAGCCAAAGGCACCAAAACTTTTTGTGAATAAGTGCATAAGTGACACAATGTCAACTTAGCACAAGTTATCCTCTATGTAGATATGTGAATAAGGCTTGTTTAAGCCATTGTTTTTGTATATTCTCTTTTTTCATGACTTTGAGGCTTTGTGCATGTTGGGGAGGCCATGTTAGTTGAAGGGGCACAAAATCTCAACATCTCGAGTGCATGCGTTAGAATCCTAGGCTTGTGGTGGTTTAGCTACTCGGGAACTTCTCAGGAGGTTCAAGGCCCTTTATGATTAGAGGGAAGATCTAAAGAGACTTAAGGATCTCTTCACAATAGGAATTCCCCCTTCATGCTTCTTAGGCCAACCATAATAGCGAGTCAATTCCTTAGGCAACCCTTTATATCGACTTTAGAGGTAAACTTAGGTTTGGGCTTGCTTGGAGATAATCAAGAAAAAGGTTTGGGGGTGTTGATGTGTTTGTTTTGGGTGTTTATGTATTGCAAGTATATACTTGTTTTCAGGTGTTTTGAGCTTCATTTGGTGTATTAGTATATCATCTAGGTCATACTTGTGCATATTAGAGTTTACATATTCATAGTTGAAGGTAAGACTTAAATGCTACACTAATGCGCGTTTATTGCTTATTTTTGGTGTGATTTGGAGAGATAATTAGAGCCTGATTGAGGGTTCTTGGTGTGTGGAACAAAGCCAAGGGTGTTTGGACATAATGGAGTAAAAAAAAGTGCATTTGTAAGTGGCGGGGCAAAAGAAGGAGTGACCGAGGAGAAACCGAGCGCAACGTGAGCCAAATTTGGATCTTGCAACCTAAAAAGGACATGGACAAATTTTGGATATGTTATAGGGTGCAAAAGATGGCTCAGGAGATCCCCCACGAAGATACGAAGCCATAGAAAAAAAAGGTGTGCGAATCGGAGCTAAAACGAGCAAGATATGATCATTTACTATCATAACCATTTAGCCTCTATGTAGGCCGGACGACCTAGCCGGTCAACCGGCCGGATCAGAATCTGGGCCAATTTTGGCCGAATGACTTGGCCCCAAAGCCGGTCGACCGGCTGGGCCCCCGGCTAGACGTGTTAACAACTCTATTTAAGCCACTTTTCAGCCACTTTTGAAGAAGAACAACACCCAAATCAAACACCCATTTTCAAAAGCCCAAAATCCACCAAAAATCACCTCACACACTCATTTCTAAACATATTTAACACTTGTAATCAAGGATCCAAGAGGATCAAACACTAGGATTTGAGGCATAGCTCATGGATTGTAAAGCTTGGCTAGGGATAGAAGGGTATCTCACTTTTACCCTAAGTGTAATTATGTTTGATTAGAGCTATGTAGGGTGATTATTCTTGTATTTATGGATTGATTGCTACTTTTTATTAATGGTAACTTGATGGATTTATGTATATATGCTTTATGCCTAGGGCTTCAAAGGCTATTTTACATACATGTCTATGTGTTTGTTAAAATGCCTCAATGATGTAGCATATGTATATTTAAGTCTATTATGCTTAACCATCTCTAAATCATTATGCTGCCATGTCTATGTGTTTGTGTCATGATTACATGAAATGGGTATGTTTATATACATGTCTATGTATGTGTTTACATATTTAATGGCATGAATAGCTTCTATTGCATACATGTCGGGTACTATAGATTAAATTGGTGTAATCTAAGCATGTCTATGTGTTTAGTAGTAGAATATTCCAGAGTATTCTCAAATGCCATGCCCTAGATGTGTTTTCTTTGCCCTTAAACATTAATATCTGCTATTGTGATGTGATCGATGGTGCAAAACTTATAACTAGCCTAGGTCGAGTCCCCTTTGGCTTTAAATCCAGCCAATAGGAGTTCGGATAGGTTTAGTTGACCTTAGTTCACTTAGGAAGGCTAGTTAGTCCACCCTAACACCTTAGGTTCATAAGGTCCACGTCGTAGCTCTGAGTGGGGTGAAGCTTAGGGACGGACCCGCACCGAGTCCTAGCGACAGATTGGGGAACTAATCAGAGGACTAAGTGCTAGGGTTAGATCGATCTACACTCACCTAGAATCTTATTGGCTAGCCCTAATTCCTAAGTCATAAAGACCACGTCGTATTGCTAGGCATCGCCATCTGGGCACGGACTCGCACCGAGGCTTAGGGTACCAATTAAAAGGCTAATTATAGGTCTAGATTAGAGCACTTAGTATAATCCATCAAGTAACCCTAGAAAGACATAGTAATCACCACAAACAAGACGTAATCACCTTAGTCCCCCATTTTTGATGTTTGAATCCCTTAGATCACTTGATTCTCCCTTCATATGCATACATCTTTTATTTCCTTGTCCTTATTTTAGCTTTACTTTTTCGAGCTCCCGTTGCACCACTATTCCTCAAAAAGAGTGTAGTTTAGGTCCTAACGCGTAGCTTTTAAGATGCAATTAGCTTAGGACACCATACACGTTAGGCCCCGTGGATTCGACCCTGCACTTGCACACATCGTACTACACACGACCTGTGCGCTTACGGGCTATTTAGGCTTGTGCTTATAGTAATCCTAATCAAGATGTCTACCATTTTCACTCAGTTGAGCCCTCTTCTTTTAGGGCTTCTTCACAAGAGGAAACGCTTGACTATCTCTTATCTCTCCTTCGATCCAATCAAGAGGAACTAGAGAGTTTGAAGCGAGACACAAAATCTCTAGGTGAGTGTTTAAAGAGCATGGTTGAGAGTGTGCAACTTTTGAGCGAGAATATCGAAATACCTTTAGAACGAGTTGAAGAGATAGGAGAAAGACCTAGAGATGAGAGAAATAGTGGTAAAAGTGATGTTGTATTAGAGAGACAACTAGAAAGAGAGGTTGATGGAGAGATAACATCTTGTAGTAAGAATGAAGATGAGCTTAATGATATCTTGGTTCTTGTTGACTCTTATGAATATATTTTAGAGGAAGTAGTACCCTATCCTCTTAAGATTTCAACGTCTTCCATTGAGTCACATAAGCCTTTTCTTACTCCTCATCCTATACATTCTGCATACTTGGAAGTTGAGTCTTATGATCATAACACTCATTTGCATTTTGAGTCTACATTTAGTGAGTCTAGGGTACACACCTCCCTTGAGCATTCATGCATCCATGACTCAAAATTCTTTGAGTCCCCATTGTCCCCTCTATATGTGTGTACCCCGTATGAGAAGCATGATGGTGAGATGGCACCCACTAGCGATGAATGTATTGTTGAATTTAAAGGGACTGTAGCTAGTGAAGGTTTAAAGTCATCCATTGGGGAAAACAAGACATCAATTTCGGAGATTTTAGATGATAAGCCCCTTAGAGTGAAGAATCATGGTGTTGAGGAGAATAACAACTCTAAGAAAACTCATAACAAAGAAATTGATGTGCTTGGAAGAATGATCTATGGATCTCTTTGGATGTTTGATGAATCATTGATGGAAATAGAAACCATTTAGATCGAATCCACCCCTCGTGTGCCTTAGGGCGTACTAATCCTAACAATCTCCCACTTGCACTAAAGATCATTTCTGCACAACCTAATACCCATGGACTCTAAATGTGTAGTGAAAATTTTCTCTAGAAGAGTCTTTGTTAATGGGTCTGCCAGGTTTTCGGCTGAAGCTAACTTTTCAACTACTATATCTCCTCTTTGGATAAACTTATGGATCAAATGATATTTCCGTTCAATGTGTTTACCCTTTTTGTGATTCCTGGGCTCTTTGCATTATAAAACAGCACCGTTGTTGTCGCAATACAACGTTATCGGTCTATGAGCTGCTGGCACAACTTCTAGGGCTAAAAGGAACTTTCTTAGCTATACTGCCTCTTTTGCAACCTCAGATGCTGCTACATACTCGGCCTCCATGGTAGAGTCAGAAATACAATTTTGCTTCGCACTTCTCCATGAAATAGCTCTTTCTGCTAGAGTGAAAACATATCCAGAAGTAGACTTCCTGGAATCTCTGTCGGACTGAAAATTCGAGTCTGTATAGGCTAATGGCGTTAGATCATCTGCATAGTATTCCAACACATAATCCTTAGTTCTTTATAGGAATTTGAATACATGCTTAACTGTGACTCATTGTGCCGGTCTAGGGTTTGACTGATATCTACTAACCATGCCAATAGGAAAGAAGATATCTGGTCTAGTATATAACATGGCATACATGAAGCTTTCAATCGCTGAAGCATAAGGAACTAATTTCATGCTCTCTATCTCCTCAGGTGTTTTAGAACATTGATCTCGAGATAGATAAACTCCATGTCTAGAAGGCAATGAGGCTTTCTCAGAGTTTTGCATGTTAAACCTGACCAATATTTTCTCAATAAATGAAGCTTAAGATAGGGCTAGCCTTCTGTTCTTACAATCTCGCATAAGCTTGATGCCTAGAACATAACTAGCTTCTCCTAAATCCTTCATTTGAAATTTAGTAGAAAGTCAAACCTTGATGGATGATAATATCCCCACATCATTTCCATTAAGTAGGATGTCATCCGCATACAGAACGAAAAAAGCTACAGCATTTCCATTATGCCTCTTATGCACACAAGGTTCATCAATATTTTGATTAAAACCATAAGATTTAATTGCACGATCAAATTTGATGTTCCATGCTCTAGATGCCTGCTTTAATCCAAAAATGGACTTTTTTAACTTACAAACCACATGTTCTTGGCCTTTGGCAACATATCCATCTGGTTGTGTCATATAAATGGTTTCGTCAAGCTCTCCATTAAGAAAAGTTGTCTTGACGTCCATTTGCCATATCTCATAGTTAGAATGACATGCGATGGCAAGAAGTATCCTGATGGATTTAAGCATGGCTACTGGTGAGAAAGTTTCCTCATAATCGATCTCTTCTTTCTGAGTAAAACCTTTCGCCATCAACCTTGGTTTAAAGGTTTCAACTATTCCATCAACTCCTTTTTTTCTCTTGTAGACTCATTTAGACCTTATAAGTTTTACCCCTTCAGGTGCAATTACAAGATCCCAAACTTTGTTAGAATACATAGATTCTAACTCTAAACCCATTGCCTTATGCCATTGGTCAACATCTATGTTGGAAACTGCTTCATTATAACTTGTGGGATCTGCCACCTGATCCTCTAAAGAAGTTTGAAAGGACTCTCTATAATGTTTATCAGAAGGCCTAGATATCTTCTCACTACGATGAGCCTCCGATATATTAGGTGTAATATGCTATTCCATTTCATTTACAGTTACCACAGGTGTTACTGGAGATTCTTGTGAAATCTCTTCTAGAACAAGTTTAGAATCTAGTGTTTTTTGGATCATTTCACCACTCTCTAAGTATCTCTAATGGGTGCTTATAAACACCTTTTGCTCTTTAGGATTATAAAAAATCCCACCTCTGGTTCTCTTAGGATACCTAATAAAATAGCACAACTCAGATCTTGGTTCCAACTTTAAAGCATTACTATTAAGTACATAAGTTGGACAACCCCAAATATGGAGATGATTTAAACTAGGCTTACGCCCGGTCCACATTTCTTGCGGTGTCCTAGGTACTAATTTAGATGGTACCAAGTTCAAGATGTATACTACTGTCTCAATGGCATACCCCCGAAAAGATAAAGGTAATGATGCATGACTCATCATTGACCTAACCATATTTAATAGGGTGCGATTTCTTCTCTCTGCTACACCATTTTGCTGGGGAGTCCCTAGTGCAATCAATTGAGACATAATCCCTTCTTGTGCAAGATAGTCTCTGAACTCACCTGAGTGGCGCTCACCTGAGAGGTATTCGCCACCTCGATCAGACCGAAGGGCTTTGATACGTTTATCTAATTTCTGCTCCGCTTCAGCTTTGAACTCTTTGAATTTCTTAAAGGATTCAGACTTGCGTCACATCAGATATGCATATCCATACCTAGAGTAATCATTAGTAAAGGTAATGAAATACTCATAACCTCCTCGTGCTGGTTTGCTTATAGGACCACACATATCGGTATGAACCAATTCCAATACTTCTTTGGCCCTTTCTCCTTTAGAAGAAAATGACCGTTTGGTAATCTTTTCTTTGAGGCAAGATTCACACGGAGGTAGATCTTCGAGATCTAATGAGCTGAGATGCCCATCCTTGACTAATCTCCAATTTTGCTTTAGACTAATATGTCCTAAGCATAGATGTCGAAGATAAGTATCATTAGTCGAAGAAACCTTCCATTTTTGGGAATTAGTTTGTTCTATATTATGCAGTGAGTTTGTAATAGGTTTTATATAGAACAAGCTATCATGCACGCTACCGGAACAAATAATATTTCCATCTCTACTGATATCAACACCAGAATGGAAATTAATTCAAAAACCATCTAATATTAATTGTGAAATAGAAATATGGTTTTTACGTACATCCAGAACATAATAAATGTTGTTCAAAAATAACTTCCTATTACATGGAAAATTTAAGCACATTCCTCCCACTGCAGCAGCCCATGCTTTTGCTCCATTACCATCCTCAGAGCAAATTCTCCTTTAGCTAGTTACTTCATTTCCTGAAACCAATGCAAAGAATTGCAAATATGGTTAGTGGCTTCAGAGTCTACAATCCAAGAATCAGTAGAATCAACCACTAAACAGGTTTCAATATAGAACAAAAGAGGTGTACGTATCTTGTCTCGTGCTAGGTACTTCGGGAAATCCCTTTTCCAATGCCCATTCTGGCCACACTTAAAGCATTTTCCCTTAGGCTTTTCACCTGTTAATTGTTTTGGCTTTTCACCATTTTTCTTCTTTTTCCCTTAACCACATTTTTTATTCCCCTTTCCTTTGAACTTCTTCCTTTTCAGGTTAAGTCCAGAAGTGGATGCTTGAACTATGTTTACGTGGCCCCCTTATTTTTAATTATGGCTTCTGCAACTAGGAGCTCTTTCGTTAATTTTGTTATATCCATGTTCATCTTGCCCATATTATAATTAAGCTTAAACTGGGTGTAAGACGGTGGTAGAATCTCCAAAATCATGCCTACTTTTGACTGTTCATCTATGTTTGCCCCTAGGATCTCGACAGTATTGAAGTAATCCATCATTTTGAGCATATGCTTTCTGACAGATGCTCCTTCTGTCATCCTTTGATTCATAATTTCTCTAAGAGCACCTTTACTTGCAGGCCTATCCTTATCGGCAAACATACGAGACAGTGAGGTCATGATTTCTTTTGTAGTTTCCATATGATGATGCTTGCTCTGCAAAATATCTGACATAGAAGCCATCATATTGCACTTGACCATACTATTGGCCTTCTGCCATTTTCCCTAAGCATCTTTTTGGGTTTCCGAAGAGTTTGCCCTCACAACAGGACAAGGAGTTGTTAGGACATACTTGTACTCTTCTATGGTGAGTACTATGTCCAAGTTTTGTTCCCAGTCCACAAAATTTGGTCCAGTGAGCTTGTGCTCTTTAAGAATTATAGCTAGTGGACTGAATGAAGACAATTTTCTGGATATACAACAATATAATCATAATTATTTTATGAGTATGGAATTGATGCATGTATAATATGTATGCTATCTTTGGAAATAAAACATACAAGTACTTCTACATCATTTGCCTTTGAGTAGATTAACCCTTAAACTACTCGATGTAACAGTGTCTCAACGTCCTCATAAGAACTCTACCGATGTGATAGCCAAACTTATGAACGTTAAGTTAAGTGCCACCACTTATTTGAATTGACAATTATCTGGTTATGTTCCAATTTGAATAATTCAATCACTGTTTCATTTGGCTTCTTAAATCCGATAACGAACTCTATTGATGGGATAGCTAAACCTACCAATTAAGTTGAGTGTATACCCATTCCTTATCTTCATTCGCCATAACATTCTTGATTTAAGGCCTCCGACGGGTGGTGACTTTAATCAATGTTGTATGAGGCGATCTTCAGTGAAGAATTCTACTGATAGGATGACCAAACTCACTAACACCCTTTTTGAATAAACATTTTAAATTCACCATGCTAAATCTTAATAAAGTGTCACCCTCCGATGGAGAAGTTAATGACATTTACCATTAGCATGAATCGAATATGGAAAGCGGTAGGGTATTTCCAGTCCCCTCTCCCACTCAATATTTTGACATAAGGGATTTCTCTATTTTTGGTATTCTCACTTTTTGTTTTAGATCTAAACCTACTTTGGATTTGCGAAACACTTTGGTTTTTGTGAATTCCCTTTGTATTACTAAAACATTGCAATACCGTAATAGATTACTTATCTAAATCTGGGTGTATGGACCCTTAGGTTGTCATGTTTTAAATCTCAAGTTAAGTTTTTCATTTTTGTCATGAAATTGCATGGCATCTTTAGACATGGTTGCTTACAATTATCTTGTCTAAGCCAATCTCTTTTAAATAAACTTAACTATCTCTGAAAAATTAACACATAGGATTGGCCAATTTTAAAAACCTAATGAGTAGGCATATTTCTAGGTGGTGATCATATTTATGCTTATGCAGATATGTTAAAACATATGTCAATGCATTATAAACATCCACCAAAATGCGTTAAAAATCCCTCTTTGATGGCTCCTTGCAATCTTTAACAAAATAGCACACTTAATAGCTTTTTCTGCCTCAGCCTGTCATCCGTCAATAGGAGCCAGTCAACTGAGCCGGTCGACCGGCAAGCTTACCCGACAAAGTGTTCCTCCATGCTATTTTCTTATTTTTCTCCTTGCTCTTTAAAGATTATAATAATACACTTTGCTATAGCTAATACAACCTTCATAAAGAAACATTACAAGGATATCAAAATATCCTATGCTTCTTTTAAATGAAAATACAAGCAATAACCATGAATATTTATACATGAAATTGCCTATGGCCAAGCTTTGTTGGCCGTACACAAAAATCTATCATGCATACATACGAACCATCAAGGGGATTTTATGTTACCTGTACATACAAGCATAAAACCACAAGTATATGCAACACAAGATTTCCTAATCTTGCCAATCACGAGATGACTAGCATATTTATGCAAATACAATATTCTTGCATAGTCTAAGCATGATGTGTGTAAGCCTAAGCTCTAATACCACTTGTAGGATAGATAATATTATATATGGTCTATCCTTGTCCATATTTTCAAAAGTACTATCAACAAAACATGCTAGGAAAATAAAATAACCACATAACATACATAAGAACATGCTTAAGAACATAACTAGTATTTGCAAAATATGTAAAACTAACCTCTTGAAGTGTGGGGCCTTGCATGAAGCTAAAACCATCACGAGCTTTGATCCCACTTACGAACAAGGCCGTCAAAAAAAAATTTTACTATAAGGGTGTCGCAATATGCAACTCCCTAGTCTTCTTCCTTATGGATAAAGAGACTTTTCTTGAGAGAATAGCCTCTTGTGTTGGAAAAAGCAAAGTAATATGCTCTTGAAAATCTAGAGCAAAAAAACCATGCAATAAGTGTGCACTATGTGTTGTAATATTCTTTTGCCAAAATGGAAGAGATCAACTACAAAATTTTTGGATGCTAGAAATGGTTCAAGGTCTTGCCTATCTACAGAAAAAGTTTGGCACCTAAACCTTGTGAGCTTTCCATGTGGGAAACTTTTTCCTAGTAGTAAATGTTTGCCATATGTTATGGAAGTTGCTTGTACAATTTGAATTCTTCATGGAAGTTGCTTGTGCAATTTGAATTCTTCATGTAGTAACTTTCTAGCACATGTCTTGAAAGATTGGGCCAAGCCCGTAATCCAAGCCCAACACATAGTCCATAATCCATGTGGAGGCCCAAGCCCGATAAGAAACCTTCCAAGCCCAATTAGGTTATCTTGGACTCTAAAGAAGGCCCAAATCCAATTCCAAGCTTTTGCCTAATAAGACTACTACCACAATATGGAATTTGCTCTTTCAAGATTACTTTCTCAAAGTCATTTCAACTAGGGAAAGGACAAAGAAGACACAATTAACCTTGGCTTCCAAAAATAAAAAAAAAAATGTCCTTGCCCAATCTAGGCTACATAATAATTATTTCTAACTCCGATCTATTCCACCATAAGATCAAAGTTGCACTCCAAGAATAATTGCTATTACCCAAAAGCTTATCACAAAAGAATGTGAACTTTGTCGTTGGCCTACTAAATAACCGACCATAATGCCCTCTATGTATACCCACAGCTAAGACCGGTCCTTTGGCCTATGTACTATCACCTCCTTAGTTGTATCTTTTTCCGTTGGGTTTCTTGTCCTATTCCCAACCATCCTTGGTCGTGGGATCTCTTGATATCGAGGGCGACCCTCAAGCCATATGACCGATACACCCATAAAGGTAGTATCACTAGATCTAGATTTGGATGATAAATATGGACAATCCCTAAGGGGGCACATAGATTCCATATTGCATGTGCATGTTTCAATTAATTAGAACTTAGAATTTAATACACAGGCTATTGATCCTAATAAAGTAAGATCTCACCTACAGTGAATCAAGTACCAAATCCTAACTTCATTAATTCATCCACATATGCTCAAGATTAAGAGCAATGATCATTTAGTAGCAGTGAGTATCTTGTTTTCTTTCTCTGATAGTACATCTCTAGAAAACATACTCACAATGGTTCTGTCAAATACGTGACACACGTACTATTGAGACAAATCTGAAAAGTCCTCTAATGACGTAGGTAGATCATCCTCAATGAGGAGACTTGATCAATATAACCTTATCCCGATAGAGTGCCCAACACTACCATTCGGTTATGGACTCAATTTATGATGTGACTAAATCTAGACTCAAACCTATTGTGCGTCCAGACTCACTGCGTACCCAAGTCATTAGTTCAAGTCAAGGGACCTTTATATATACATCAATAAAACATACTAGAGATAACATGTATGGAACTCATAATGCCATTTAACAAAATGATTATACATTGTTTAACATCCAAAATATTATATACTAGTGAGCTTTAGGGCATACTAATCCTAACAGCAATCCATGTGGAAGCCAAGCTTATGATTTCGATACTTGCCCTACATTCTACCCTTATCGCCGATTGGATGCTATGCCCTATGCCCCTAGCAATCATATGCCCATGCATACGTCTTCATCCTGTTATCATGATTCTAGGGAGCAATATCATGTATCTTTATATTGGGGTCAAGATGACTCTTCATATTTTCTACCTCATTGCTTTGAAAGTCCATCTCCTGCACCGTCATTTCCTACCCAAACTTCCTCCGAGTTTTATAATGGTTGTGCTTATGGTGACCTCAATCAAGATATTTACCATTTTTACTCAGTTAAACCCTCTTCTGTAATGTCTTCACTCTCAGAGCAATTAGATCTAATGCTTCTCCTCTAATCTAATCAAGAGAAACTGGAGAGTTTTAAGCAAGAATCCAAATCTCTAGGAGAGTACTTGAAGAGAATGGCAGAGAGTATGCAACTCATTAGTGAGGCTTTTGAGATACCCTTAGAGCGAGTTGAAGGGATAGAGATAAGACCTGACAATGAAGTGACTAGGGGTGAAAAAGATGATACGATGGAGAGACAATTAGAAAGAGAGATTGATGGAGAGTTCACATCATGTAGTGAGGATGGGGATGAGCTTGATGATAATTTGGTCCTTAATAACTCTTATGGATATGTTTTAGAGCAAATGGTACCTTATCCTTCTAAACTTTCAATGCCTTCTATTAAGTCTCGTGAGCCTTTTCTTTCTCCTCATCCTACACATTCCACATACTTAGAGGTTGAGTCTCATGATCATAGCACTCATTTGCATTTTGAGTCCTTATTAAGAAAGTCTAGGGTACACACCTCCCTAGAGCATTCATGTTTGCATGACCCGGAATCTTTTGAGTTCCTATTGCCCCCTCCATATGTGTTTACCCTATATAAAAAGCATGATGGTGAGATGACACCCACTAGTGATGAATGTGTTGTTGAATATAAAAAGACTCTAGCTAGTGAAGGTTTAAAGTCCTCCATTAGGGAAAACAAGACATTAATTTAAGAGGTTTTAGATGATAAGTCTCTTGGAGTTAAGAATCATGATGTTGAAGAGAATAGCAACTCTAAGATGACACATAAAAAAGAAATTAGTGTGCTTGGAAGAATGATCTATGGGTCTTTTTGGATGTTTGATGAATCATTGATGGAAATAGAGCCCATTAAGATTGAATCCACCCCTAATGAGGAGTTAGAATGACGTAGGCTTGAACATGTTTTATCTTGTGGAGAAGAAGAATGTAGTACTTCATCGACCCTTATCCTTGCGCTTCCTTCTCTGAGAGTTGTTCCCACTCCCCTTTCCTATTCGACGAGTCTCCTTCTTTGGAGCTCACGTTTGTGCCTTCTAGTTTAGAAAACTTTCATCTAGGGTTAGAAAGCACATTTCTCATGTTGCATGCATTAGACCTATCTTTGACCCATGGGGAAGGTGTATTCCTAGCCCTTCATTATGAGAAGAAGGTAATGGGGTGGTTAGTTAGAGAACAAGCAGGGCATGATCTTCTATGCTTATGCATGGCACCTTCCACACTTGCGCACACATTTTCATTTGATATTTTAGGGTGTAATCTTGAAAAGGGGTGCATTGTGTATTCATTACCCCATCATATAGTGCATGACCCTTTTCCTTCTACTATTTGTGCACGGTTGAATATCTGGAAATTTGTGCCTCGCAATTTTAAACATGTATTGCTCTAACATTAGTGGCCGCCTGGAGGCATTAAATCCAGCGTTGCTAAGAGGTACCCTAGACATGTTTATATTTCATTTGCTTTCCATGCATTTCCTTTTCTTTTATTTGCTTTTAGTATTATCGTTCTTTGATTTCCATTTTCTTTGCATTTGCTTTCTTTTTTATTCACCCTCCCAAGTGTTGATCCTTACTTCTATCATTTCCCATTCTTCATACACCTTATTTTTCATTTGATGATGCCAGTGCAAGTTCACATGGCAATGCCACTAATCATGTGCTTTGAGCGTTTATGATTTGTTAATAGATAGGGATTAGTAGCTAAATGATTATCCATTGGCATTAAAGAGCTTCAAAGAACACAAGGTTGTACCTATCCTTTCTCCACTTGTTCCCTATTTATCTACCCCGTCCCTACCACCCGTACTTGCTTTGTGTTGCTAATTTGCTTGTTGAGTGATATTGTCCTATTTGCTTGAGGATAAGCAAAGTTTAGGTTTGGAGGTATGGGAGTTTGGTTTTATTGTTTTATGATTTGGTTAGGGTAGATGTGCATTTTGTACTTAAAATGGTGAAAATTTTTCGATTTTGATGCATGTAAAGTTGTTTATTTCTTGGTTGATCATTGTGTTGGCTATTGTCGTTGACTTAATTGATTAATGAATATGATTTGCATCGTGGGGAGTAAATAGAGTGGATTGAAAATCGGGTCTTGGAGGGGATGCCCTTGGAAGTTGTGGGGAGTGAGGACCTTTAAGAATGACCCTTGCAGCCACCCCATAGCTTGCTAGGAAAGAATTGAAAAAGTGTTGTTGATGTAAGTGCCCTTCCTTGATTGGTTTTTTTTTATGTGCCAAAACCATTCTTTTTCTTTTCTTTTTGTGTGAATACAATACAAAGCATGAAAAATCCAAAAAAATTTGAAAAAGGCAAAAAAAAGTGCAAAAGTATAAAAAAAAGGGGAGAAAGAGGAAAAAGCCAAAGGCATCAAAAAGTTTTGTGAATAAGTGCATAAGTGACACAATGTCGACTTAGCACAAGCTATCCTCTACATAGATATGCGATAAGGCTTTTTATAAGCAATTGTGTAAGTATATATTCTTTCTTCTTGCCTTTAAGGCTTTATGGATGTTAGGGAGGCCTGGTGTATGTCGTTGAGTGCAAGCTCTAAAGACCCGCAAGCGCACAGATCATGTAAGATGATATTATTAAGTTTGATGTATCCTAGTCCATATTTTCAAAAAATTCTACCAAGAAAACATGCTAGGAAAATAAAATAACAACATAACACACACAAGAACATGCTTAAGAACATATAGAATATAGCTAGTCCTTGCAAAAATATATAAAGCTAACCTTTTGAAGCGTGGGGCCTTTGATGAAGCTAAAACCGTCAGAGCTTTGTTCTCATTCACGAACAATGCCGCCAAAAATTTCACTATAAGGGTGTCACAATAGGCAACTCTCTAGTCTTCTTCCCTATGATTAAAGAGACTTATCTTGAGAGAATAGCCTCTTGTGTGGGAAGAAGCAAAGTAATATGCTCTTGAAAAACTAGAGCAAAAATCGCACAATAAGTGTGTACTTATGTGTTGTAGTATTTTCTTGCCAAAAAAGAATAAATCAACTACAAAGTGGATTGTATGAAAGGTGTAAGGTCTTGTCTATTTATAGAGAGAACCTTGGCACCCAAAATTGCTAATCTTTCAATGTGGGAGAAAATTTCATGTGGTATTTTTCCTTTATGTAACTTGTCAATCTTGTCTTGGAAGACTTGTACAAGTTGTCCAGTTGTTTTTGCAACATTTTGCAAGATGTCCCCTTGTCTTGGAAGACTTAGGCCAAGCCCATTATCTAAGTCCAACACATAGTCAATAATCCATGTGGAGGCCCAAGCCCAATAAGAAATCATCCTAGCCCAATTACGTTATCTTGGACTCTAAAGAAATCCCAAACCCAAATCCAAGCTTTGGCCCAAAAAGGCTACTACCACAATATGGAATTTGCTCTTTCAAGATTACTCTCTCAAAGTCATTTCAACTAGGGAAGGGACCAAAAAGACAAAATTAACCTTGGCTTCCAAAAATAATAAAAAATGTCCTTGCCTGATCTAGGCGACATAATAATTATTTTTTAACTCCGATCTTTTCCACTATAAGATCAAAGTTGCACTCCAAGAATAATTGCTATTACCCAGAAGCTTATCATAAAAGAATGTGAACTTTGTCTCTGGCCTACTAAATAACAAGCCATAATGCCCTTCTATGTATACCTACAGCTAAGATTGGTCCTTTGGCCTGTGTACTATCACCTTCTTAGCTGTATCTTTGTCCGTTGGGTTTGTTGTCTTATTGTTAACCATCCTTGGTCATGAAATTTCTTCATCTCGGATGCAACCCTCAAGCCATATGACTGACACACCTATAAAGATAGTATCACTAGATCTAGATTCGAATGATAAATTTGGAAAATCCCAAAGGGGGCACATAAATTCCATTTTGCATATACATGTTCCAATTAATTAGAAATTAGCACTCAATGCACAAGGCTGTTGAACTTAATCAAGTAAGATCTCACCTGTAGTGAATCAAAGTACCAAACCCTAACTTCATTAGTTCATCGACATATATTCAAGATTAAAAGCAATGATCATTTAGTAGCAGTGAGTGTCTTGTTTTCTTTCTTTGATAGTACGTCTCTAGAAAACATACTCACGATGGTCCTATCCAATACGTGACACACGTACTATTGAGAAAAATTCAGAAAGTCCTCCAATGACCTAGGTAGATCACCATCAATGAGGAGACTTGCTCAATATAACATTATCCCGGTAGAGTGCCCAACACTACGATTCAATTACGAACTCAATTTATGACGTGACTCAATCTAGACTTGGACCTACTATACGTCCAGCCTCACTGCGCGCCTAAGTCATTAGTTCAAGTCAAGGGGCCTTTACACATGCATCAATAAATCATAACAAAGATAATATGTAAGAAACTCATAATGCCATATAACAAAAATGATTATACATTGTTTAGCATTCAAAATGTCATTTACAAGTGAGCTTTAGGGCATACTAATCCTAACAATCTCCCACTTGCACTAAAGATCACTTCTGCACAACCTAATACCCATGGACTCTAAATGTGTAGTGAAAATTTTCTCTAGAAGAGTCTTTGTTAATGGGTCTGCCAGGTTTTTTGGCTGAAGCTATCTTTTCAACTGCCACATCTCCTCTTTGGATAAACTCATGGATCAAATGATATTTTTGTTCAATGTGTTTACCCTTTTTGTGATTCCCGGTCTCTTTGCACTATGAAACAGCACCGTTGTTGTTGCAATACAACGTTATCAGTCTATTAGTTGCTGGCACAACTTCTAGGGCTAGAAGGAACTTTCTTAGCCATACTGCCTCTTTTGCAGCCTCTGATGCTGCTACATACTCGGCCTCCATGGTAGAGTCGGCAGTACAATTTTGCTTCACACTTCTCCATGAAATAGCTCCTCCTGATAGAGTAAAAACATATCCAGAAGTAGACTTCCTGGAATTTCTGTTGGTCTGAAAATTCGACTTTGTATAAGCTAATGGCGTTAGAACATTTGCACGGTATTCTGGCATATAATCCTTAGTTCCTTGCAGGAATTTGAATATATGCTTAACCAAGACCCAATGTGCTGGTCTAGGGTTTGACTAATATCTACTAACCATACCAACAGCAAAGCATATATTTGGTCTAGTACATAACATGGCATACATGAGGCTTCCGACCGCCGAAGCATAAGGAATTCGCTTAATGCTCTCTATTTCCTCAGGTGTTTTAGGACATTGATCACGAGATAGATAAACTCCATGTCTAGAAGGTAATGAAGCCTTCTTAGAGTTTTGCATGTTAAACCTAACCAATATCTTCTCAATAAATAAAGCTTGAGATAGGGCTAGCCTTCTGTTCTTACGATCTCGCAAAAGCTTGATACCTAGAACATAACTAGCTTCTCCTAAATCCTTCATTTGAAATTGAGTAGAAAGCCAAACCTTGATGGATGATAATATCCCCACATCATTTCCAATTACTAGGATATCATCCACATACAGAACCAAAAAAGCTACAACATTTCCATTACGCCTCTTATATATGCAAGGTTCATCAATATTTTGATCAAAACCATAAGATTTAATTGCCCAATCAAATTTGATGTTCCATGCTCTAGATGCCTACTTTAGTCCATAAATAGACTTTTTTAACTTACAAACCAAATGTTCCTGGCCTTTAGCAACATATCCATATGGTTATGTCATATAAATGGTCTCGTCAAACTCTCCATTAAGAAAAGCTGTCTTCATGTCCATTTGCCATATCTTATAGTCATAATGACATGCGATGGCAAGAAGTATCCTGATGGATTTAAGCATGCCTACTGGTGAGAAAGATTTCTCATAATCGATCCCTTCTTTCTGAGTGTAACCTTTCGCCACCAACCTTGCTTTAAAGGTTTCAACTTTTCCATCAACTCCTCTTTTCCTCTTGTAGACCCATTTGCACCCTATAGCTTTTACCCCTTCAGGTGCAACTACAAGATCCCAGACTTTGTTAGAATACATAGATTCTAACTCTGAATCCATTGCCTTATGCCATTAGTCGGTGTCTATGTCGGAAACTGCTTCATCATAACTTGTGGGATCCAACGCCTAATTCTCTGAAGAAGTCTGAAAGGACTCTCCATAGTATCTATCAGGAGGCCTGGATATCTTCCCACTACAATGATGCTCTGATATATTAGGTGTAATATGCTGTTCTTTTCCATTCACAGTTACTACAGGTGTTACTGGAGATTCTTGCGAAATCTTATCTAGAACAACTTCAGGATCTGGTGTTTTCTGGACCATTTCATCATTATCTAAGTATCTAGCATGAGTGCTTATAAACACCTTTTGCTCCTTAGGATTATAAAAGATCCCACCTCTGGTTCCCTTAGGATATCCAATGAAATAGCATAACTCGAATCTTGGTTCCAATTTTGAAGCATTACTATTAAATACATAAGCTGGACAGCCCCAAATGTGGAGATGATTTAAACTAGGCTTACGCCCAGTCCACATTTCTTGAGGTGTCCTAGGAACTGATTTAGATGATACCAAGTTCAAGATGTATACTGGTGTTTCAAGGGCATACCCTAAAAAATATAAAGGTAATGATGCATGACTCATCATTGACCTAACCATATCTAATAGGGTACGATTTCTTCTCTCTGCTACACCATTTTGCTGAGGATTCCCTAGTGTAGTCAACTGAGACACTATCCCTTCTTGTGTAAGATAGTCTCTGAACTTACCCGAGAGGTATTCGCCACCTCGATTAGACCGAAGGGCTTTGATATGTTTATCTAATTTTCACTCTGCCTCAGCTTTGAACTCTTTGAATTTCTCAAAGGATTCAGACTTGCGTCGCATCAGATATACATATCCATACCTAGAGTAATCATCAGTAAAAGTAATGAAATACTCATAACCTCCTCGTGTTGGTTTGCTCATAGGACCACACACATCAGTGTGAACCAATTCCAATACTTCTTTGACCCTTTCTCCTTTAGAAGAAAATGACAGTTTAATCATCTTTCCTTTGAGGCAAGATTCACATAGAGGCAGAGCTTCGAGATCTAATGAGCTAAGATGCCCATCCTCGACTAATCTCTGAATTCGCTTTAGACTAATATGTCCTAAGCATAGATGCCAAAGATAAGTATCTTTGGTCGAAGAAACGTTCCTTTTTCGGGAATTAGTTTGTTCTATATTATGCAGTGAGTTTGTAATAGGTTTTATATAGAACAAGTTATCATGCATGCAACCGAAACAAATAATATTTCCATCTCTACTGATATCAACACCAGAATGGAAATTAATGCAAAAACAATCTAATATTAATTGTGAAATAGAAATAAGGTTTTTACGTTCATCCGGAACATAATAAACGTTACCAAAAAATAACTTTCTATTACATGGAAAATTTAAGCACATTCCTCCTACTGCAATAGCCCATACTTTTGCTCCATTACCTAACCTCAGAGCAAACTCCTCTTTAGCTAGTTCCTTCATTTCCTGAAACCAATGCAAAGAATTGCAAATATGGTTAGTGGCTCTAGAGTCTACAAACCAAGAATCAGTAGAATCAACCACTAAGCAGGTTTCAATGTAGAACAAAAGAGGTGTACCTATCTAGCCCCGTGCCAAGTACTTGGGGCAATCCTTTTTCTAGTGTCCTTTTTGCCCACATTTAAAGCATTTACCCTTGGACTTTTCACCTGTTAACTGCCTGGGCTGTTCACCATTTCTCTTCTTTTTCCCTTGACCACGTTTTGGCTTCCCCTTTTCTTTGAACTTTCTCCCTTTTAGGTTAAGTCCAAAAGTGGATGCTTGAACCATATTTATGTGGCCTTTATTTTTCATTATGGCTTCTGTAGCTAGGAGCTCTTTCATTAGTCCCGTCATATCCATGTTCATCTTGCCCATATTATAATTAAGCTTGAACTGGGTAAAGGATGACGGTAGAGTATCCAAAATCATGTCTACCTTTGACTGTTCATCTATGTTTGCTCCTAGGATCTCAGCAGTATTGAAGTAATCCATCATTTTGAGCATATGCTCTCTGATAGATGCTCCTTCTGCCATCCTTTGATTTATAATTTCTCTAACAGCATCTTGCCTTACAGGCCTGCTCTTATCAACAAACATATGAGGCAGTGAAGTCATGATTTCTTTTGCAGTTTTCATATGATGATGCTTGCTCTGCAAAATGTCTAACATAGAAGCCATCATATAACACTTGGCCATACTACTAGCTTTTTGCCGTTTTGCCTCAGCATCTTTCTGGGCTTCAGAAGATTTAGCCCTCACAATAGGACAAGGAGTTGTTAGGACATACTTGTACTCTTCTGCGGTGAGTACTATGTCCAAGCTTCATTCCCAGTCCACAAAATTCGGTCCAGTGAGCTTGTGCTCTTTAAGAATTGTAGCTAGTGGACTGAACGAATACATTTTTCTGGATAAAACAATATAATTATAATTAATTTATGAGTATAGAATTGATGTATGCATAATATGTATGCTATCTTTGGAAATAAAACATAAAAGTACTTTTTACATCATTTGCCTTTGAGTAGATCAACCCTTAAACTACTTGATGTAACAGTGTCTCAACATCCTCACAAGAAATCCAACGATGGGATGGCCGAGCTTATGAACGTTAAGTTAAGCGCCATTGCTTATTTGAATTAACAATTATCCAGATATGATCCAATTGAATAATTCAATCACTGTTTTGTTTGACTTCTTAAATCTGATAGCAAACTCTATCGATACGACAGCCGAACCTACCATTTAAGTTGAGTGTACACCCATTCCTAATGTTTATTACCTGAAACATTCTTGATATAAGCCCTCTGATGGGGTAGTGACTTTAATGAATGTTGCTTAAGGTGTTCTTTAATGAAGAACTCCACCGATGGGATGGCCGAACTTACTAACACCCTTTTGAATAAACATTTTTATGTTTCACCTTGTTAAATCTAGAAAAAGTGTCACCTTCTGTTGGGGAAGTTAATGACATTTACCATTAACGTGAATCGGATATGGAAAGCCGTGGCATTTTTCCAGTCCCCTCTTCCACTCAATATTTTAATAGAAGGGTTTTCTTTATTTTTGGTATTCTTGCTTTTGTTTTAGATCTAAACATGCTTTGGATTTGCGAAACCCTTTGGTTTTTGCGAATCCTTTTTGTGTTACTAAAACGTTGCAATACCATAATAGATTACTTACCTAAATTTGGGTGCATAGACCCTTAGATAGATATATATATGTAAATCTCAAGTTAAGTTCTTTTAATGTTGTCCTGAGATTGCATGGCATCTTTAGACATAGCCGTTTAAAATTATCTTTTCTAAGCCATTCTTATATTCTTAACTATTTTTGAGAATCAACTCATAGGTATGATTGATTTTTATAAACCCTAATGAGTGGACATATTTCTAGGTCGCAATCATGCTAATATGTTAAAACATATATCAATGCATTATAAACATCCATCAAAATACATTAGAATTCCTCTTTGATGGCTCCCTGCAATCTTCAATAAAACAGCATGCTTAGTAGCTTTTTTTGCCTCAACCGGTCGACCGTTAATAGGATCCGGTCGACCGACAAGCTTACCCAGTAGAGTGTTCCTCCACGCTGTTTTCTTGTTTTTTTTTTCTCCTTGGTCTTTAAAGATTACAACAATACACTTTGCTATTGCTAATACAAGCTTCATAAAGAAATATTACAAGGATATCAAAACATTCTATGCTTCTTTTAAATAAATTATAAGCAATAACTGCAAATATTTATACATGATATCGCGTATGGACAAGCTTTGTTGATTGTACACGAAAATTTATCATGCATACATATGAACCATCAAGGGGATTTTATATTACCTGCACATACAAGCATAAAACGACAAGTATATGCAACACAAGATTTCCTAATCTTGCCACTCACAAGATGACTAACATATTTATGCAAATACAATATTCTTGCATAGTCTAAGCATGTTGTGTATGAGCCTAAGCTCTGATACCAATTGTAGAATCGATATTATTAAGTGTGATGCATCCTAGCCTATATTTTCAAAAAATTCTACCAAGAAGACAAGTAGGAAAATAAAATAACAACATAACACACACAAGAACATGATTAAGAACATATAGAATATAACTAGCACTTGCAAAAATATAAAAAGCTAACCTCTTGAAGCGTGGGGCCTTTGATGAAGTTAAAACCGTCACGAGCTTTGTTCCCGTTCACAAACAAAGCCGCCAAAAATTTTACTATAAGGGTGTCACAATAGGCAACTCCCTGGTCTTCTTCCCTATGATTAAAGAGACTTATCTTGAGAGAATAACCTCTTGTGTGGGAAGAAGCAAAGTAATATGCTCTTGAAAAACTGGAGCAAAAAACACATAATAAGTGTGTACTTATGTGTTGTAGTATTTTCTTGCCAAAAAGGAAGAAATCAACTACAAAGTGGATTGCATAAAAGGTGTAAGGTCTTGTCTATTTATAGAGAGAACCTTGGCACCCAAAATTGCTAAACTTTCAATGTGGGAGAAAATTTCATGTAGTATTTCCTTTATGTAACTTGTCAATCTTGTCTTGGAAGACTTGTACAAGTTGTCCACTTGTTTTTGTAACATTTTGCAAGTTGTCCCCTTGTCTTGGAAGACTTAGGCCAAGCCCATTATCCAAGTCTAACACATAGTCCATAATCTATGTGGAGGCCCAAGCCTAATAGGAAACCATCCTAGCCCAATTAGGTTATCTTGGACTCTAAAGAAAGCCCAAACCCAATTCCAAGCTTTGGCCCAAAAAGGCTACTACCACAATATAGAATTTGCTCTTTAAAGATTACTCTCTCAAAGTCATTTCAACTAGGGAAGCGACCAAGAAGACACAATTAACCTTGGCTTCCAAAAATAATAAAAAATGTCCTTGCCCGATCTAGGTGACAGAATAATTATTTTTTGACTCCAATCTATTCCACTATAAGATCAAAGTTGCACTCGAAGAATAATTGCTATTACACAGAAGCTTATCACAAAAGAATGTGAACTTTGTATTTGACCTACTAAATAACTGATCATAATGCCTCTCTATGTATACCCACAGCTAAGACTGGTCCTTTGGCCAGTGTACTATCACCTCCTTAGCTGTATCTTTATCCGTTGGGTTTCTTGTCCTATTGCCAACCATATTTGGTCATAGAATCTCTTGATCTCGGGACCGACCCTCGAGCCATATGATCGACACGCCTATAAAGGTAGTATCACTAGATCTAGATTTGGATGATAAATTTGGACAATCCCAAAGGGGGCACATAAATTCCATTTTGCATATGCATGTTCCAATTAATTAGAAATTAGCACTCAATGCACAAGGCTGTTGATCGTAATCAAGTAAGATCTCACCCACAGTGAATCAAAGTACCAAACCCTAACTTCATTAGTTCATCCACATATACTCAAGATTAAGAGCAATGATCATTTAGTAGCAGTGAGTGTCTTGTTTTCTTTCTTTGATAGTATGTCTCTAGAAAACATACTCACAATGGTCCTATCCAATACGTGACACACGTACAATTGAGACAAATCCAGAAAGTTCTCCAATGACCTAGGTAGATCACCCTCAATGAAGAGACTTGCTGAGTATAACCTTATCCCGGTATTATCCCGGTAGAGTGTCCAACACTACAATTCGGTTACAGGCTCAATTTATGACGTGACTAAATCTAGACTTGGACTTACTGTGCGTCCAGCCTCACTGCGCACCCAAGTCATTAATTAAAGTCAATGGCCTTTACACATGCATCAATAAATCATAACAGAGATAATATGTAAGAAACTCATAATGCCATATAACAAAAAAGATTATACATTGTTTAGCATTCAAAATGTCATGCACAAGTGAGCTTTATGGCATACTAATCCTAACAGATCGATGCAGTGTAGTGTGTGCGAGAATGGGTGTCGAACCACAGGGAGGCTGTGTTGTAAGATGGATTCTACATGTGTGTTATAGAATGTGCCTAAAAATAAGAAATCTAAACTATCTATTTTTGGGATTTTGGATTTTTGAATAGTCGGGAGCTCTAACTAAAACGAATTAAACTAAACTATGGAATTGGGAAAAGTAGGGAACAAGCTACTCTAGAGGAACTAACAAATGAAAAGGTGTTAGGGTGACTTTAACTTATGAATGGGTAATTCTATACTCAAATGCTTTGGGATTAAAGAATGATGGCATACTTTAGTGATTGCTCTTAACTAGGTTGCTAAATTAGTGTCTTAATTCCCCCTAGGACTCAGTGCAGGTCCGTCCCTAGGTGGTGCCTCCTAGAGCTACGATGTGGTCCCTATGACCTAGGGCCTTAAGAGTGACTAACTGGCTTCCTAGGTGACTTAGAATGAACCTACTCTAGTACCTAAATCATTGGCTGGATTTAAAACCAAGACCTAGTGCTGTTAAAGTTGACTAATCCTATCCTGAAACCTATTGGCTTGATTTAAAGCCAAAGGAGACTCGGCCTAGGCTAGCCTTAAATTATGCTTCACCATTCTAAGGTCACAATAGCAGGATTTAACCTATTAACACATTCATACATGTTCTAAGCCAAGGTGTTCATGAATAAAGGAACCTATTCAACTACCAAACATTGTCATGCTCAGATTACACCATTAGAAGCAATTATCAAATGACATGCATGAGATATTGAATTCATATTCTCTACTAAGCTTGCAAATATACATATAGACATGAATATAAGCATTACCCACTTCATAGCATCTACATATAAACGCATAGACATGATTATAGCATGGATTAGATGTGTTTAGTAATAAATAGACTTCAATTTATGCACATGCTTCTTATTTAGGCATTTAATCAAACACTTAGACATGAATGAGAAAATAACCATTTGAACGAGAAAATCAAACATGTATATATTCAGACATTTAATCCTATATCAGAAGAGTATACAACTAACCCATTACATAAGCTAAATCACCCTATACAAGTCCACTCAATCATAATAAAAGATAGAGTGAAAGAAAGTTTATGAAGCTTTCCTTTCATCCTAGCTAATCTTGTACAAAGCTCTTGAGCAACTTGAATCCAAGTGTTGAAACCCTTTAAATTCTCTTGCTCCAAAGTGATGAAATGTGTGAGAGAGTATGTGTGTTGTGGGTGAAGACTAGGGTTAAGTGTGTGTGTGTGTGTGTGATGGGTGTGTAAAGATCCTCTCAAAAAAATTGTCAAAAAGCTCCCTATTTAAGTTTGAAAATCAGGCTTTTATATCAGCTCTTTACGCTCTACCGGTTGACCTAGCCGGTCGACCTGCTTCTTCTCATAACTCGACTAGCTTTTTGTGGATGCTCTCTGGACTTGTCCGTCAACCGGCTTTGGACGGGTGGTCGTCAGGCTATTTTTGGCACCTCTCTGGAGTGGCCGGTCGACCTAGCCGGTGGACCGACTCCTTTTTCTTGGTCATCCGGCTGACTTCTTTCCTCCATTCTTTGTCTTTCGGACCTCCGATCTTCTTCTTTTGACTCGTACATCTCCCATCTTTATCACCTATGATCGCCCAATCTTGATCTTAACCCAAAGTTCATGTAAATCATTGAAAACAAGCGATTAGGATAGCAATTTGTCTCTTAAACTCAATATGTACATTCGTTTACACTTAAGCCTATTCTTATCAAAAGTACTGCACCAATGCATCCTTTTGAGCACTTAATACTTCTTTAACATAGGTAAATTACAATGCAAACACACACAAACACACAACACATCAACACTCCCAAACCTTCTCCTTGCTTGTCCCCAAGCAAGTCCGATCTTAAGTTTATTTCTAAAGCTAATACAATGGATTTCCTAAAGGATTGACTCTCTATCAAGGTTAGTCTAAGAAGAATAAATGGGGCATTCCTATTGTGGAGTGATCTCCAAATCTCTATGCGGCATTCCTATTGTGGAGTGATCTCCAAATCTCTTTGGAATCTCCCTCTACTTATAAGAGGTCTCGTTTGTCGTGGGAATTTCCCAAGTAGCCAATCCACCACAAGCCTAGGATTCTAACTCACGCACTCGAAATGTTGATATTCGTGCTCCCTCAACTAACACGGCCTCCCCAACATGTACCAAGCATCAAAGACAAGAAGAGAGAATATACAAACATAATGGCTTATAAAAAGCCTTATTCACATATCTACAAAGATGATAACTTGTGCTAAGTTGATATTGTGTCACTTATGCATTTAGTCACTAACTTTTTGGTGCCTTTGGCTTTTTTTCTTTTTTACTTCATTTTTTTTCATATTTATGCACCTTTTTGCCTTTTTAATTTTTTTGGATTTTTCATGCTTTGTATTGTATTCACAAAAAGAAAGAAAAAGAAAGGCTTAGGCACATCAAAAAGAACCAATCAAGGAACGGGCACTCACACCAACAACCCTTTTCCAACACTCTTTCCTACCAAGTTATGGGGTAACTACAAGGGTTATTCTTTCAAGGTTCTCACTCCCCGCAACTTTGAAGGGCTTCCCCTCCAAGACTTAGTTTTCAAACCATTCTATTCATTTCCCCGCAATGCATCTTATCTTTATAAATCAATAGAGTCAATCACAAAAGCCAACATAATGATCAACAAAGAAATTAATGACTCTACATGCATCAAAATTGAAAAATTTTCACCATTTTTAAGCGCATAATGCTATCTACCTTAAGCAAGATATATGACAAGAAAACCAAACTCCCACACCCCCAAACCTAAACTTTGCTTGTTCTCAAACAAATAAAGCAAAACACTTAAACAAGCAAATTGGCATTACAGAACAAGTAAGGGTAGCGAGAATGGGGTAAAAACATAGGGAACAAGTAAAGAAAGGATAGATACAACCTTGCATTTTCTTCAAAGCTTTCCATGTCAATGATAAATCACCATACTACTAATCCTATGACTCATAATTCATAAAAACCCATAAAGAAAATAAGATTAGTAGCATTGCCTATGCATGCTTGCATTAGCATGTTCAATAATGAGCAATGGTGTATCTTATGGGACAAAGGATCGACATTCAACACTTTGGTTTGGGTGCAATAAAGATAAAAGAAAGAAAGAAAATAAAAAGAAAAGAAAGTGAAACAAATGCAAAACTGCAAAATTGAACCTAGGTTGCCTCCTAGTAGTACTAACCACCATCCCGTCAGCCAAGCAAACACCAACTCATCTTCAACTTCAATAGATGGGGTCCTGAAGCATTAAAGCTTCCACACGAGCCACGCTCGGATCATATGCGTGCTTCAGGCGTTGCCCATTCACCGTTAACTCTCGGCCATCCTTCAAGTCTTTAATCTTGGCTGCTTCAGAAGGATAGGCAATCATTACCTCATATGGACCAGTCTATCCTATCTTGAGCTTTCCTGGAAAGAGTTTCAATCATGAGTTAAACAACCAGACTTTATCGGAAGAAGAGAGTGATTTTTTAATAATGTGTTTATCATGAATTCTCTTCATCTTATCCTTATAAAGTTTAGTGTTCTCATACGTCTCAAATCTAAGCTCTTCCAATTTCGCTAGGTCTAGCTTCCTTTTCTCACCCGCTCTTGCCAAGTCAAAATTTAGGGCTTTGATTGCCCAATAAGCTCTATGCTCTAGTTCTACCGGCAAGTGACAAGCTTTACCATAAACCAATCTATACAGAGACATACCAATGGGAGTCTTAAAAGTGGTATGGTAGGCCCACAAAGTATCATTTAGCCTAATAGACCAATCTCTCTTATTGGGCCTAATCGTTTTCTTTAAAATGTGCTTGATCTCCCTATTGGATGCCTCTACTTGTCTACTAGTTTACGGGTGAGAAGGAATGGCTACCTTATGGGTGATAGAATATCTTCTCAATAAGGCCTCTAAAGTCCTATGGCAAAAATGCAAACCTCCATCACTAATTAAGACCCTAGGGACTCTAAATCTAGAGAAAATATTTTCTTTAATAAACTTAACCACTACCCTATGGTCATTAATGCATGTGGGAATTGCTTCAACCCATTTGGACACATAATCAACAGCCACTAAAATGTATTGGTACCTAAAGGAAGGTGGAAATGGACCCATGAAATCTACACCCCAAACATCAAACAACTCACAAGGAAGAATAGGGGATAAAGGCATCATGTTTCTCTTAGAGATGGACCCAGATTGTTGACATCTAAAACAATTCTTGCAACACTCTTGGGCATCCCTAAAGAGAGTGGGCCAAAATAATCCACATTGCAAGACCTTAGTGGCAGTCTTCTTCCCACCAAAATGACCCCCACACCCTCATCATGACACATAGTCAAAACATTCTCAAACTCGTCCTCAGGCATACACCGATGAATCATTTAATCCGCACACACTTTGAAAAGATAGGGATCCTCCCAAAAGAAATGCCTAACTTGTGCTAGGAACCTATTTTTTTCTCTCTTCTCCCAATGGGAAGGAAAGCACCCTGTGGCAAGATAATTGACAATATGAGCAAACCAAGGTGTGTAGCGAGAGACGGCAAACAATTGCTCATCGGGAAATGAATCACGAAAAGGGGAAGGATCACTAGAAGACTCACTAACAAGACCGGAAAGATGATCTGCAACTAAATTTTCTCTACCCTTCTTGTCTTGGATTTCAATGTCAAACTCTTGAAGGTGGAGCAACCATCTAATCAAGCGGGGTTTAGACTCTTTCTTGGACAACAAATACTTCAATGCCGTATGATTGGTGTAGACAATCACCTTGGAACCTAGAATGTATGACCTACACTTGCCAAGGGAGAAGACTATTGCTAAAAGCTCTTTTTCCGTAGTGGTATAGTTCTTTTGTGTTTCATCAAGAGTCTTGTTAGCATAGTACACAACATGGGGTAACTTATCCTTCCTTTGACCTAAGATAGCTCCTATTGCATAATCGAATGCATCACACATAACCTCAAATGGGAGACTGCAGTTAGGTGGCTGGATAATTGGGGATGTAGACAATAAGGATTTAAGCCTATTGAAAGCTCTAACATAGTCATCATCAAAGTCAAAAGGGACATCATGTGCTAAAAGCCTAGACAAGGGACGTGCAATGTGACTAAAATCCTTAATGAACCTACGGCAGAATCCTGCATGCCCTAGAAAAGATCTAACATCCTTGACACACTTAGGGATAGGTAACTTTTCAATCAATTCTACCTTAGTCGGGTCAACTTGAATTCCACTATATAAGACAACATGACCTAACACTATCCCTCGTTGCACCATGAAGTGGGATTTCTCCCAACTCAACACTAGATTCTTCTGCACACATTAGTCTAAGACTAAAGACAGATGACTCAAGCACTCATCAAAGCTATCTCTAAAGACTAAGAAATCATCCATGAAAATCTCTAAATGCCTCTCAATCATGTCACTAAAGATGGCCATCATACACCTCTAAAAAGTCGCTGGGGCATTACAAAGACCAAAGGGCATTCTCTTATAGGCAAAAGTGCCATAGGGACAAGTAAAGGTAGTCTTCTCTTGGTCCTTGGGAAACACAGGGATTTGATTATATCCCGAATAGCCATCTAGAAAATAATAGTAGCTATGCCCAGCTACTTTATCTAAGATTTGTTCTAGAAAAGGCAATGGGAAATGATCCTTCCTAGTTTTGGAGTTGAGCTTCCTATAATCAATACAAACTTTCCACCCCGTAGGAGTACGTGCAGGGATAAGCTCTCATCTCTCATTCTCAACAACCGTGATCCTGAACTTCTTAGGGACAACTTGGACTAGGCTAACTCACTCACTATTGGAGATCAGATAAAAAATGCCTGCATCTAAAAGCTTAATGATCTCTTTCTTAACTACTTCGCTCATGTGTGGGTTTAGCCTCCTTTGCATCTCCCTAGAAGGAATGGCTCCATCCTTAATGTGAGTACGATGCATGCAAACCGAAGGGTTTATACCTCTCAAATCATCAATTCTCCACCCTATAGCCTTCCTTTGCTTTCTAAGAACCTCTAAGAGATGCTCCTCATGCTTACTAGAAAGATCAAAAGCTCTTATGACCAGAAGGGTCTCACTAAGGCTTAGGAATGCATACTTCAAATGATTGAGAAGGGGTTTAAGCTTTAAAGAAGGACTAGGCTCAACCAAGAGGGACTTTACCTCAACATCATCAACGGGGACATCATTACAAATGAGACTAGAAGGATTAACCTCAAGTGACGTATTAGTCAAATGGCTCTTAATCAAAGAAGCAGAAGCTACACATTTCTGCTCTAAGGTCTCTAAATCAAAACTAGACATTAATTCCTTAAATTTCCTCAATTCTTCTCCATCGGTCATAGTCTTCTCTATAAGATCCTCAACACAAGAATCAATCACATCCACCGTAAAGCACTCCTCTCCATCCTCTCCTCCTATACTATCTCTATTTATCGCCTCGGCAACCTTCATAGTGGATCTCAAATTCCCAAATTTTATCTCCAATAACCCCGACCTATAATGAATGATGGCATCTACAGTGGCAAGGAAGGGGCGACCTAGAAGAACGGGTGTAGAATGTCTAGAGGCATGTCCCGAATCCATATCTAACACTATGAAGTCAATAGGGTACACGAACTCACCTACCTGGACCATAACATCTTCTATGACACCCCTAGGTCTACGCTCAGACCTATCAACTAGCTGAAGCATAACATGTGTAAGGGATAACTCACCTAAACCTAACTATTGATAGACGAAGTAGGGAATGACATTCACACAGGATCCTAAATCTAACAAGGCGTGATCAATCTGGGTCTCTGGATCCTATAAGGGATGGTGAAAGCTCCAGGGTTACTCATTTTGGCTAGAAGGCCCGAAGTACAAATACTACTCACGATCTTCGTAAGCCTCACCTTCTTAGGAATGTACGATGGCCTATGCTTCCTTGTACAAAGATCATTAAAGAATTTAGAATATGAGGGGATGGAAAGAATTACATCTATCAAAGAAAGATTGACTTTAAGGTCCTTAAGTTGCTCTAAAACCGTGAAGAACCTAGAATCCTCACTAAGTGTAGGCCTCTTTAAGGCGGATGGAAAAGGAACTCTAGGCTCAGCAGCTTTAGATACATAGGAATCATAAATAGGCTTTTTTCTTTCCCGATATGGGTGGGAAGTATTACTCTCTCCATGGTCTCTAATGGGCTCATCTCTCTCAACAGGACCCTCTCTAGAATTTCCCTCAACAGGGCTATAATGTGGTGCTCTAGACTCGGAAGGACCACTAGGTGCAGGCACTGCAAAGTCAACTCTTATCCTATTATCCACTACCCGATCACTCCTAAGAATGGTGACAGCCTTAGCCTGGGCCTGAGGGGGATAAGTGGTATCGGTGGAGGAACAGGAC
This sequence comes from Cordia subcordata, assembly GCA_028554755.1. Taxonomy (NCBI): domain Eukaryota; kingdom Viridiplantae; phylum Streptophyta; class Magnoliopsida; order Boraginales; family Cordiaceae; genus Cordia; species Cordia subcordata. The sequence goes on from JAPTOF010000003.1 coordinate 10,607,359, forward strand.
TGGACTCTAGGGTTCACCTCCAGTTGAGAAGGCAATTTCTCAGGGTCTCTAGCGCTCAATTGGCTAGCAATCTGTCCTAACTATGCCTCACACCTAGCCATTTGCTGCCTATTTTCTGCCAATTCCTATTGTTGGTTCTGAATGAACTGCATTATCTTCATTATGTCATTACGAGGGGGTTGGCTACCAGAGAGAGCAGGCAAAACCTGAGGTTGAGGAGCACTAGTGAGATAGGCTGATTAACATGATAGAAACCTGGAGGATATTGAGGATGGGGTTGCTGCTAAGGTGGAACCTGAGGATATGAACTAGACTCATGCTGGCCTTGTCTCGAAGAAAAAATTTCTGGTTGTCCCTTCAACCCGGATTGTATGTGTTCGAGTATGGGTTGTACTCACGAGAATAACCTTGTGTGGCACACACTTGCTATTTCATGAATTCAGGAAATTGAGATGCTAAAGGGCAAGCTATAGTCTCATGAGATGACTCGGAACACAATGCACAAATTTCAACAACTAAATGGGTAGAGAAACAACCTATAGAACTAGTCCTATGACCTTGGGATGAAATGGACAAAGAAATGAATTGATCTAGCTTATTTGTCATAGCCTCAACCTTAGTGGGTAAATCAAAAGAAACTCCAACCTCACTAACACTTCTCTTGTTGGCAAAATTTTGAAAAGAATTTTCAGCCATCATTTCAATTTTCTCCTATGCCTCGGTCGGTCTCAAAAGATAGAAGCCACCACCAGAAGTAGCATTGACCATTATTCTATTTTGTTCATTTAAACGTCGGAAGAAATATTGCAATAGGTCGTGATTGCCATACACGTGGTGTAGACATTGTCTAAGAAGATCCTTGAACCTCTCCCAAGCCTCATGAAATGATTCTAGATCATGTTAGGAGAAAGTCATAATGGCGGTCCTAAGGTCGGCTGTCTTGGCCATGGGATAAAATTTTTGAAAGAACTTAGATTGAAGCTCAGCCTATGTAATAATGCAACCATTAGGTAAGGAATGTAACCAAGTCCTAGCCTTGTCCTTAAGAGGGAAAGGAAACAATCTTCGACGTATGATTTCTTGGGAGACATTGGGGACATGGAGAATGAAACTCATCTCAACAAAATCAGTGATATGATCTAGAGGACTCTCATTGCTTCTCCCGTAGAAGGAGGGAAGCATGGCCAACATATTAGGCTTAATCTCGAAGTTCGTCTCCCTCAAACCCGGAATTTGGATAGCCAAATTAGGCTCAAAGGCTTCGAGGAGAAATAATTGCCTAAGAGTGGGTTCCTCATCTATGGGTGGATCCGATCTACAGGGTTCTTATCTAAAATGATCTTGGGCTTGATGTCCATGGTGATCATGAGGTGGAATAGGATTCATTGGGGGATTGGGAGAATTAGGAGGATGATTAGGATTGGCCATCTCCTCAAGATGATCTCCTAAATTCCTAAAATGTCTAGCAATTCTACCGGGTTCGGGATTAAGAGAAACTAGGGTATTTCTAAGGGATCTCCTACCAAGCATGCACAAACTACCTAACTCCGGCCATTTCAACCCCCAAAACTTTAATATTCCTAAAACTACAACAAATAAACCACAATCTTAGAAAGTCTACTGAAAACAAAGACAAAAGCTAAAGTAGATAAACAAAAACTAAAGCAAGATAATATGAACAATAAACAAGATAAGCAAAAACTAAACAAACTACAAAGGAAAATAAGAAAAACAAATAAAGCAACTACCAAAACTGATGTCTTCTTACGAGTGCAAGTTTTAAAAGACCCGCAAGCGTACGGATCGTGCAATACAGTGTTTTACGATTGCGGGTGTCGAACCACAGGGAGGCGTGAATATCGTGAATGTATCCTATGCTTGGTGTCCTAAAAGAGCTAAAAAGAAAGATCTAAACTAAGTGTACTTTTTCTTGTGAAGGTTTAGATTGTCGGGAGCTCTAAGTAAATGAAAGAAAACTAAACTATGAATAAAAACAAAAGGGACGCAAGTTGATTAAGAAGAAACTAACAATTGGAAAGGGATTAGGGTGACTTGGACTTATGAATGGGTAACTCCATACTCAAATGCTATGGGATTAAGGGATGATGGCTAACTATCAAAAGTGCTCTTAACTAGGTTGTTAGTTAGTGTCCTGATTTCCCCCTAGGACTCGGTGCGGGTCCGTCCCTAGGCGACGTCTCCTAGAGCTACGGCGTGGTCCTTATGACCTAGGGGCTCAAGAGGGACTAACTAACTTCCTAGGTGGCTTAGAATGAACCTACCCTAGTACCTAAACCGTTGGCTGGGTTTAAAGCCAAGACCTAGTGTTGCTAAGGTCGACTAAATCTATCCTAAAACCTATTGGCTGGATTTAAAGCCAAAGGAAACTCGACCTAGATTAGCCCTAAATTATACTCCGTCATTCTAAGATCACTACAGCAGGATTTGACTAACATTCATACACATGTGATATTGAAATTATGCTTGTTACTAGGCATGCAAATACGCATATAGACATGAATAAAAGCACTACCCACTTCATAACATCCATGTATAAACACATAGACATGAGTACAACATGGATTAGATGTGTTTAGTAACAAACAAACTTCAATTAATATATATATATATATGTACTCATCTAAGTATTCTATCAACCACATGGACATGAATGAAAGAACACCCAATTAAACAACACAAATCAAAACATATATATATATATATATTCAGCCATCATATCCCATATCATAAGAGTATAAAATTAACCTATTACATAAGCTTTATCACCCTATACAAGCCTACTCAGACATAATAGAAAATAGAATGAAAGAGATATAGCGAAACTCCCCTTTCATCCTAGCGACTTTAGAACACAGCTTGTAAACAATCTCGATTCCAAAGCGTTTGAATCTTTAACGAAGCTTGGTTCTTCGTGAAAAATATGTGAAAAGGGTGTGTGAGGCAGCTAGGGAATAGGGTTAAGTGTGTGTGAGGATAGGTGTGAAGTGTGTGTAAAAAAACTCCCCCTCATTCTGCTCCGCATCGGGCTTTATTTATAGGTTCGCGCATAGCCGGTCGACCGGCTTTCTTCAAGGGCTCTCTGGAGTGGCCGGTCGACCGGCTCTTGAAGGGGGGTCGTCCGGCTTTTCGACGAAGCTCTCTGGAGTGGCCGGTCGACCTAGTCGGTCGACCGGCTATTCTTCCTTAGCGTCCGGCTGACTTCCTTCATCCAATTTTTTGTCATTTCGGCCTTTAGTCTTCTCCCTTAGACCCGTGCATGTCCTATCTTCATCACCTTTCATTGTTCAATCTTTATCTTAACCCAAAGTCACCTGAATCATTGAAAATAAGCTATTAGTGTAGCATTTTATCTCTTAAACTCAATATGCACATTTATTCACACTTAAGCCTATTCCTATCAAAAGTACTACACTAATGCATTATTATAAGCATTCAACACCTCTAAAGTATAAGTAAATGGCGATGCAAACACACACCAAATCACAACTCATCAAAAACCATTAAGCAAAGAATGCAAATCACCGTGCCTCCCCAATAATGGTGCCAAAGAACTTGGTGTAGGTCTTTGAGTGCAAGCTCAAAAGACCCGCAAATGCACAGATCGATGCAGCATAGTATGTGCGAGAATGGGTGTCAAACCATAGGGAGGCTATGTTGTAAGATGGATTCTACATATGTGTTCGAGAATGTGCCTAAAAATAAGAAATCTAAACTATCTATCTTGGGATTTTGGATTTTTGAATGGTCGGGAGCTCTAACTAAAACGAATTAAACTAAACTATGGAATTGGGAAAGGTGGGGGACAGGCTAATCTAGAGGAACTAACAAATGGAAAGGTGTTAGGGTGACATCAACTTATGAATGGGTAATTCTATAATCAAATGCTATGGGATTAAAGAATGATGGCTTACTTTAGTGATTGCTCTAAACTAGGTTGCTAAATTAGTGCCTTAATTTCCCCAAGGACTTGGTGCAGGTCTGTCCCTACGCAGCGCCTCCTAGTGCTATGGTGTGGTCCTTATGACCTAGGGCCTTAAGAGTGACTAACTAGCTTCCTAGGTGACTTAGAATGAACTTACCCTAGTACCTAAATCATTGGCTAGATTTAAAGCCAAGACCTAGTGTTGCTAAGGTCGACTAATCCTATCCTGAAACCTATTGGCTGGATTTAAAGCCAAAGGAGACTCGGCCTAGGCTAGCCTTAAATTATGCTTCATCATTCTAAGGTCACAATAGCAGGATTTAACCTATTAACACATTCATACATGTTCTAAGCCAAGGTGTTCGCGAATAAAGGGACCTATTCGACTACCAAACATCGTCATGCTCGGATTACACCATTAGAAGCAATTAACAATCGACATATATGCGATATTGAAGTCATATTCTCTACTAAACATGCAAATAAACATATAGATATGAATATAAGCATTATCCACTTCATAGCAACCACATATAAACACATAGACATGATTATAGCATGGATTAGATGTGTTTAGTAATAAATAAGCTTCAATTTATACACATGCATCTCATTTAGGCATTTAATCAAACACTTAGACATCAATGAAAAAATAACCATTTGAACGAGAAAATCAAACATGTACATATTCAGTCATTTAATCCCATATCATAAGAGTATATAGCTAACCCATTACATAAGCCAAATCACCCCATACAAGTCTACTCAATCATAATAAAAGATAGAATGAAAGAAAGTTTATGAAGCTTCATTTTCATCCTAGCTAATCTTGTACAAAGCTCTTGAGGAACTTGAATCCAAGTGTTGAAACACTCTAAATTCTCTAGCTCCAAAGTGATGAAATATGTAAGAGAGTGTGTGTGTTATGGGTGAAGACTAGGGTTAAGTGTGTGTGTGTGTGATAGGTGTGTAAAGATCCTCTCTAAAAAATTGTCAAAAAGCTTCCTACTTATGTCTGAAAATCAGGCTTTTATATCAGCTCTTTACGCTCTGCCAGTCGATCAGCTTCTTCTCTTAGCTCGGCCGACTTTTTGGGGATGCTCTCTGGACTGGCCGATCGATCGGCTTTGGAAGGATGGTCGTCCAGCTATTTTTGGCACCTCTCTGGGATGGCCGGCCAACCTGCTCCTTCTTCTTGGCCATCTGGCTGACTTCTTTCCTTCATTCTTTGTCTTTCCGGCCTCCGATCTTCTCTTTTTGACTCGTACATCTCCCATCTTTATCACCTATCATCGTCCAATCTCGATCTTAACCCAAAGTTCGCTTAAATCATTGAAAACAAGCAATTAGTGTAGCAATTTGTCTTTTAAACTCAATATGTATATTTGTTTACGCTTAAGCTTATTCTTATCAAAAGTACTACACCAATGCATCTTTTTGAGCGCTTAATACTTCTTAAACATAGGTAAATTACAATGCAAACACACACAAAAACACAACACATCAAGGCCATGTTAGTTGATGGGGCACAAAATCTCAACATCCTGAATACGTGGATTAGAATCCTTGCGTTAGAATCCTAAGCTTGTGGTGGTTTGGCTACTCAGGAACTTCCCACAAGTTTTGAGGCCTTTTATGAGTAGAGGGAGGATCTGAAGAGACTTGAGGATCTCTCCACAATAGGAGTGCCCCCTTCATGCTTTTTAAGTTAACCATGATTGTGAGTCAATTCCTTAGAGAACCCTTTGTATTGACTATAGAGGTAAACTTAGGTTTGGGCTTGCTTGTGGACAAGCAAGGATAAGGTTTGGGGGTGTTGATGTGTTTGTTTTGTGTGTTTATATACTGGAGGTATGTACTTGTTTTGAGGTGTTTTGTGCTTCATTTGATGTATTAGCATAGCATTTAGGTTATACTCGTGCATATTAGGGTTTACATGCTCATAGTTGAAGTTAGGACTTAAATGCTAAACTAATGCGTGTTTGTTGCTTGTTTAAAGTGTGATATGGGAACATAATTGGAGCTTAATTGAGGGTGCTTAGAGTGTGGAACAAAGCCAAGAGTGTTTTGGATATAAAGGAATGAAGAAAAGTGCATTTAGAAGTGGCCGGCCGAAAGAAGGAGCGACTGAGACGAAACCAAGCACAACGTGAACCAAATTTGGATCTTGCAACCTAAAAAGGACATGTACATGTTATAGGATTCAAAAGATGGCTTGAGAGATCCCCCAAGACAATACGAAAACATGAAAAAAAACGATGCGCAAATAGGAGCCAAAACGAGCAAGATTTGGACATTTTACTGTCAAGACCGGTCGACCTCCTATCAAGGCCCGTCGACCAGCTAGGGTCGACCAACCGGATCAGAATCTAGTCCAATTTTAGCCGGATGACTTAGCCCCAAAGCCAGATGACTGGATGGGCCCTCGGCTGGATGGTATCATCGATTAGAATAAGAATAGTCCTTGTATTACCGGTTTAAATCTGAACCTACAGAGTCACTCATATGGTTGAGAATTAGTTGGAGGATTAGCCCCATTGTAATAATCTCAGTCACGTTTAATTTTGAATTAGACATGTTATTATTTAAATATGAATATTATGGTCTTCTTGAATCCATATTAAAGTCCAAATTAAATCTACATTTAATTTATAACAATAGCTTATGAATTAATTTGATCCACATATTCAGTGCTAGCTGGACATAGTCAAAATTAATTCTATGACCCATAATATCTAATTAAACATTATAAGATTTAATTCTCAATTAAATATCTATAATGTTAATTGCTATGACCCATAATATCTAATTAAACATTATAAGATTTAATTCTCAATTAAATATCTATAATGTTAATTGCAACTATTCATCTTATCCAAAACTTCGAGAACTATTGCTAGATGGTATCATCGATTAGAATAAGAATAGTCCTTGTATTACCGGTTTAAATCTGAACCTACAGAGTCACTCATATGGTTGAGAATTAGTTGGAGGATTAGCCCCATTGTAATAATCTCAGTCACGTTTAATTTTGAATTAGACATGTTATTATTTAAATATGAATTAAATAATGTTATGGGCAATTAACATTATAGATATTTAATTGAGAATTAAATCTTATAATGTTTAATTAGATATTATGGGTCATAGAATTAATTTTGACTATGTCCAGCTAGCACTGAATATGTGGATCAAATTAATTCATAAGCTGTTGTTATAAATTAAATGTAGATTTAATTTGGACTTTAATATGGATTCAAGAAGTCCATAATTCTAAGTCCAAAGTATTGGACTTAGTGGGTTATAGGGATAGGCTTTATGGAAAGCCCATGTCTCTTTATATAAAGAGAATTCACACTTTTTTGCGTACGTTTGTTTTTTAAGAAAACCTGATCCCAAAAATTAGTTATCAGAATTATCTCACAAAGCCTAAACTAAAATGGCCTTCTCCGGTAATCTTTGATTGTGTACGAAGTGGAAGAGCTTGATGCTTCAATAATGCAATTTCATAAACTAGTTTTAGAGATTTTGTGCATTTTCAAGGTAATCCTATATTCTTTTCTTGAAAATTTAATTAAGAGCTTGATCCTGTGTGTGGAAATCAGGGGAAAGTCTCAACGATTTCCTACAGTGGTATTAAAGCCAAAAGCTCTATCTTTACATTTCTCATTTTATTGCACAATGATATATTCATATGTGTATGTATATGATCGAATTAAATTGTGACAGTTTTGTGTTAATTTTGAATCAATGCGTTAAGATCGAGAATTTAATTCTCCCTTGGGGAAACATGGATTAATTTACTATTCAATAACATTAGATGTTAATGATGACCACCAGTGACTACTACTCAAGCACGCCGCCCTAGAGATCCATCTGGTTAGACCAGATTGCGATTAAAACAAAATTTTAATATGCCTTACAAGATTTGATTCGCCATCCATTAGTGATCAAGAATCTATACTCTGCCTACATCCACAAGTCCAACTAATGGAGTTGTTTGTAATCAGCGAATGTTTTCCTTCAATATTTGACAAATAGAGGTTTTACATAAAAAAAAGGTAAATAGTATTTTATTTCTGCTAGGAGAAGACGAAGTGGTTCATCTTTGTGATCTAACCAATGCCTTACTCTTGTCTTTCTTTATATTAAAATATATATATATATGTATATTGTTTTTGTTATCTTACTCTATCTACCATTATGATGGAAAAGAAAATATGGTTTTCCTTGTGTCCCTTGTGAATTAGATCTACCTTCTATTTTAAAAATAAAAAATAAAATAAATTGTGCCAGCAAAGACAAAGAGTTGTCTTCTTCGAAATCTCAGATCAGTACCCTGGTCCCCTGTTAGTGTTTCTCAACCATGCTAGCCAGAGCATTTAAAAAAAAAATAGAAACATTTTTTTTCTGGTTAATAGGCAGTTGCAAATCTTCCATTCTTTTCTTTTTTTTTGGTTGGACGTTTGCGGTTTAAGGTCAATGGTAGGTAATATGCTATTTTGTGAGAACAAGCCTAAATAGCTCATAGCGCATGGGTCGCGTGTAGTACAGTATGTGTGAGTGTGGGGTCGAATCCACGGGGAGGCCAAACATGTGTGGAGTCCTGAGCTATGTACGTCCTAAAAGGCTACGTGTTGGGTCCTTAAACCATAATCTTTTTGGGATTTTTGGTTTAAGGGAAGCTCGAAAACATAAATCTGACCTAAGGGTGAGAAAATAAAATGATGTGTATGTGTGACCAGGGAATCAAGTGATCTAAGGGGGGTCAAACATCGAAAATGGGAACTAGGGTGATTATGACTTGTAAATGGGTGTTTGCTACTTCTCGTTAAGGTTACTTGACAGATACTTGGTTGCTCTCGTCTAGACTCCTAATTAACCTCCTCACTAGTACCCTAGGACTTAGTGCGGGTTTGTCTCTAGCCGCGTCTACCCAGAGTTATGGCGTGATCCTTATGACCCAGGCATTAAGGCTAACTAGTTAGGATTCTAGATGACTTAGATTGATCTAACCTTAGCATTTAATCCACTAATTAGTTCCCTATCCCTAGGACTTGGTGCCAGTCCGTCCATAGGCATGTCTGCCCAAAGCTATAGCGCGGTCCTTATGAACCTAGGGCCATAGGGTGGACTAACTAGCTTCCTAAATGAGCTAAAGTCAACTAAACCTACCCGGACACCAATTGGCCGGATTTAAAGGCAAAGAAGACTCAACCTAGGCTAGTCATTAGTTATGCACCATCGATCCTTATCACAATAGCAGAAATTAGTGATTGAGTGTAAAGCATAGATATCTAGGGCATGGCATTCAAGAATATTCCAGACTATTCTACTACTAAGCATGTAGATATGCTTAGATTACACCAATTTAAGCAATAGCACCCAACATGTAAGCAATAAAAGCTAATCTTGCTATTAAACATGCAGACACACACATAGACATGTATATAATAATGACCCACTTCATGCAATTACCACACAAACACATAGACATGCTAGTACAATGATTTAGAAATGGTTAATAGCACAATAGACTTCAATATACATATGTAACATAATTAAGGCATTTCTATAAACACATAGACAAGTATGTAAATTTGCCATAGAAACCCAAAGCATAAAGCATATATATACATAAATCCATCAAGTCCTATTATAAAGAGTAGTAATCAATCCATCAATCCATAATACAAGATATAATCACCTTACATGCTCTAATTACACATATATTAACTTGGGATAAAAGGGGAATAAGAAATATACCCTTTTATCCAAAGCTAATCCTTTACAATCCATGAGCATAAGCGCTAAATTGTGTGTTTGATCCTGTTAGATCCTTTATTCCAAGGTGTTTTTGTGTGGGAGAGAGAGTGTGTGTAAGGTGAGTTAGTTAGGGTTTAGTGTCTATAAAAGTTGGCTGTGAAATGTGTAGGAGTGGATGATTAAAATGTTAAAACATCAAGCCCTATTTATAGCCATCTGTGGTGCTACCGGTCGACCCTATTAGCTAGTCGGTAATAGAAGGGGTCAACTGGTAGTTTCTTCTATTCTCTAGAATAATCGGCTGACCCTACCAATCAGTCAATACACTCGACCAGTATAGCTATTCTTCTTTGGATCTACCAGCTGACTTTACCGGTCAGTAGGTACTTTTTCCAGGTCGGCCTGTTGCTTCACTTAGCCTCCAATCTTCATTCTTTTTCTTATGGCCTTCCATTTCATGAGCTATACACTTGTATTCTCATTGTTCAAGCTCCGTTTCACCCTATAACTCACTAATGGCATAAAATTAAGCATTTAGTGTAGCATTTAATCTTGAAACTCAACTATATACAATTAGCAATGCTTATGAACAGGTATACTTTAAGTATTACACCAGTGCTACCAATTAAGCTCAAAACACCTCAAAGTAAGTCTAGAAATAGAATGCAATTTACACACACAAATCCAACGTATCAACATCCCCAAACCTTCTCCTTGCTTATCCCCAAGCAAGATCAAACCTAAGTTTATCTCTTAAGTTGCTAAATAGGGTTGCCTAGAGTATTGACTTGCTATCTTGGTGAATCAAAGGAGTATGAAGGGGTCATTCTTTTGTAGAGAGATTGCCAAGCCTTTTGGATCCTCCCCTTATTCACAAGGGGTCTCACACCTCATGGGAAGTTCCTAAGCAGCTATACCACCACAAGTCTAGGAGTCTAATGCATGCACGTGGGATGTTGATACTTCGTACCCCCTCAACTAACATGTCCTCCCCTAATATGCACAAAGCCTCAAAGATAAGGAGAGAAAGAATGTACAAACATAATGGCTCACAAATGGCATAAGAGCCTTCTTCATAATACATCAAAAGAATGAAATGATAAACTTGTGCTAACTCGACATTTTGTCACTTGAGCACTTATTCAATATACTTCTCTTTTTTCATCTTTTGGGTACCTTTTGGCTTTTTCACATTTTTCATTTTTTTTTCAATCTTTTTCATCTTTTTGCACCTTTTTGGCCTTTTTCAATTTTTTTTTTGATTTTTCACACTTTTTGCATAACAATACAAAGAGAAAAGAAAAAGAAAGGCTAAGGCACATAAAAAATAACTAATCAAGGAAGGGGTGCTCATATCAACAACCCTTATTTCAACTCTTCTTCCAACTAAGTCATGGAATAGGTACAAGGTGCATTTATAAAGGTACCCACTTCCCACAACTTTCAAAAGGCATCTCCTCCAAGTCTCAGATCTCCCTTCACTCCATTTACTCCCTATAATACAACCTCATCTCCACCAATCAATTCAGTCGATCACAAGAGCCAATACTCTAATCAACAATAGATAAATAACTCTACATGCATAAAAATCAAAAAATTTAACCATATTTATGAACATAATGCAATCTACCCTAAACAAAGCAAAAACAATAGAACCAAACTCCCACACCCCTAAACCTAAACTTTGCTTGTCTTTAAGCAAATAAAACAAAGGCATACAACAAGCAAATAGGCATTACAAAGCAAGTAAGGGTGGTTGGGAGGAGGTAGATAAGAGAGGACAAGTGGAAGAAGGATAGATATAACCTTGTGTTCTTTTGAAGCTCTCCGATGCCAATGGATAATGATTCAACTACTAATCCCTATTTTTCAACAAATAACACACTCAAAGCATACAATTAGTAGCATTTGCCATGCAAGCTTGCATTGGCATCGATAATAGTAAATAAGGTGCACATAAATGGAGAAGTAATAGAATTGAGGATCAATACCTGGGATGGTGAAAAAGAAAATAAATACAAAGGCAAATGAAAATCAAGAAAACTAAACTAGAAAACAAGTATAGCAAGTAAAAACAAGTGAAAGACAAGGAAAACAAAAGAGAATACAAACATGCCTAGGATGCCTCCTAGCGATGCTGGATTTAATGCCTCTAGCTGAGTGTCAATGTGAGAGGCATACATGTTTAAAGTGGAGAGACACAAATTGCTGGATATTCAACCAAGCACAGATAATAGAAGGAAAAGGGTCGTGCAACATATAATGGGGTAATGAATGCACAATGCACCCCTTTTCTAAATCCACCCTCGAATCATCAAATGGAAATATGTGTGCAAGTGTAGAATGAAGCATGCTCAAATGTGAAAGATCATGTCATGCTTGCTCTCTAATGAACCACCCCATGGTCTTCTTTTCGTAGTCAAGGGCCAGAATACACACTCCTTATGGGTCAAAGATAGGTCTAATATATGCAATATGGGAGAAGTGCTTTCTAACCCTAGAAGAAAATATTCTATACATGAAGACACAAATGTGAGCTCCAAAGAGGGAGGCTCAAATGAATGGGAAAGATAGGTAGGGATGACATTTGGAGAAGGAAGGTCAAAGGTAAGAGAAGTTGAAGCATTACACTCTTCCTATCCACAAGATACGTCGTTATCAAGCCTAGGTTGTTGTAACTCCTCATGAGGGGTGGATTCGATCCTAATGAGTTCTTTCTCTAATATTGATTCATCAAACATCTAAAAAGACCCATAGATCATTCTTTCAAGCACACTAATTCCTTTCTTAGGTGTCTTCTTAGATTTTCTATTTGCCTCAACACAATGATCCTTAACTCTAAGAGCCTTCTCATCTAAAAACTCCGAAATTGATATCTTGTTCTCCCTAATGGATGACTCTAAATCCTTACTAGCTAAGGTCTCATCAAACTCATCCATACATTCATCACTAGTGGGCGTCATCTCACCATCATGTCTTCCACATGGGGTATACACATATGAAGGAGATAAAGGAAACTCAAATGATTCTAGGTCATGTAAACAAAAATGCTTAAGGGAGGCGTGCACACTAGACTCCCTAAATGTAGACATGAAATGAAAATGAGCGCTATCAACATGAGGCTCAACCTCCAAGTGTATGGAAAGTGTAGGATGAGAGAAATGATAGGCTCGCGTAACTTAATGGATAGCAGTGAAAGCACGGGAGGATAGGGTACTACTTTGTCTAAAACATAACGACAAAAGTCATCAGAACCAAATTATCATCAAGCTCACTCTTATCCTCACTACAAGATGTTAGCTCTCTATCAACCTCGCTTTCTAAATTTCTTTCCAAAACATCATCTCTTTCACCACTATTAGCCTCCTCCTTAGGTCTTATCTTTATCCCTTGAACCTGGTCTAAAGGTATCCCAAGACCCCCAACCACGGGTTGCTCATTCCCTATCTCTTTCCTAAAGCACTCAACTTGATAATCAACTCGTTGCATCGTGCTTGTTAGTCTCTCGGCTAGATTAAAGGAAAAGTCGGGATTGCTCAAGCAATTTATCTAATTGATTTGAGTGTGTAGACCTAATGGAGGAGGGTTCAACTGAGTGGAAATGGTAAACATTTTGATTGGGGTTACTATAGGCACAACTATTATAGTACTAGAAGGAAGGGTGGGTGGGAGAAGATGAAGTTAATGATAGACTCTCAATGCAAGAAGGTGGACCAAATTAAGAGTTATCTTAACCCCAATATGTAGGTGCAAGATGTTGCTCCCTAGAATCATGACAATAAGATGACCCTAGAATCATGATAATAAGATGAGGATCCATGCACAGGCATGTAGAAAAATGAGCACGGCTTCCACAACGATTGTAATAAGAAGAATGTACTTCCGTGTAGTCATAATTTCTAAATAAAGATGCATAAGATGATGCATGACTATGGGGGTCATAGTTAGCACCAGTCGATCAGCTTCTTCTCTTAGCTCGGCCGACTTTTTGGGGATGCTCTCTGGACTGGCCGATCGATCGGCTTTGGAAGGATGGTCGTCCAGCTATTTTTGGCACCTCTCTGGGATGGCCGGCCAACCTGCTCCTTCTTCTTGGCCATCTGGCTGACTTCTTTCCTCCATTCTTTGTCTTTCCGGCCTCCGATCTTCTCTTTTTGACTCGTACATCTCCCATCTTTATCACCTATCATCGTCCAATCTCGATCTTAACCCAAAGTTCACTTAAATCATTGAAAACAAGCAATTAGTGTAGCAATTTGTCTTTTAAACTCAATATGTATATTTGTTTACGCTTAAGCTTATTCTTATCAAAAGTACTACACCAATGCATCTTTTTGAGCACTTAATACTTCTTAAACATAGGTAAATTACAATGCAAACACACACAAAAACACAACACATCAAGGCCATGTTAGTTGATGGGGCACAAAATCTCAACATCCCGAATACGTGGATTAGAATCCTTGCGTTAGAATCCTAAGCTTGTGGTGGTTTGGCTACTCAGGAACTTCCCACAAGGTTCGAGGCCTTTTATGAGTAGAGGGAGGATCTGAAGAGACTTGAGGATCTCTCCACAATAGGAGTGCCCCCTTCATGCTTTTTAAGTTAACCATGATTGTGAGTCAATTCCTTAGAGAACCCTTTGTATTGACTATAGAGGTAAACTTAGGTTTGGGCTTGCTTGTGGACAAGCAAGGATAAGGTTTGGGGGTGTTGATGTGTTTGTTTTGTGTGTTTATATACTAGAGGTATGTACTTGTTTTGAGGTGTTTTGTGCTTCATTTGATGTATTAGCATAGCATTTAGGTTATACTCGTGCATATTAGGGTTTACATGCTTATAGTTGAAGTTAGGACTTAAATGCTAAACTAATGCGTGTTTGTTGCTTGTTTAAGGTGTGATATGGGAACATAATTGGAGCTTAATTGAGGGTGCTTAGAGTGTGGAACAAAGCCAAGAGTGTTTTGGATATAAAGGAATGAAGAAAAGTGCATTTAGAAGTGGCCGGCCGAAAGAAGGAGCGATTGAGACGAAACCAAGCACAACGTGAACCAAATTTGGATCTTGCAACCTAAAAAGGACATGTACATGTTATAGGATTCAAAAGATGGCTTGAGAGATCCCCCAGGACAATACGAAAACATGAAAAAAAACGATGCGCAAATAGGAGCCAAAACGAGCAAGATTTGGACATTTTACTGTCAAGACCGGTCGACCTCCTATCAAGGCCCGTCGACCAGCTAGGGTCGACCAGCCGGATCAGAATCTAGTCCAATTTTAGCCGGATGACTTAGCCCCAAAGCCAGATGACTGGATGGGCCCTCGGCTGGAGGCACTGAAAGCTCAATTTAAGCCACTTTTCAGCCCTTTTTGAAGAAGAACAACACTCAAATCAAACACCCATTTCCCAAAACTCAAAATCCACCAAAAATCATCTCACACACTCACTTCTAAACATATTTAACACTTTGAAATCAAGGATCTAAGAGGATCAAACACTAGGATTTAGGGCTTAGCTGATGGATTGTAAAGCTAGGCTATGGATAGAAGGGTATCTCTCTTTTATCGTAAGTCTAATTATGCTTGATTAGAGCTATGTAGGGTGATTATATCTTGTATTTATGGATTGATTACTACTTTTTATTAATGGAAATTTGATGGATTTATGTATATACGCTTTGTGCTTAGGGCTTCAAAGGCTATTTTACAAACATGTCTATATGTTTGTTGAAATGCCTCAATGATGTAGCATATGTATATTGAAGTCTATTATGCTATTAACTATCTCTAAATTATTATGCTAGCATTTCTATGTGTTTTTGTGATGATTACATGAAATGGGTATGTTTATATACACATCTATGTGTGTGTTTTCATACTTAATAGCATGAATAACTTCTATTGCATACATGTCGGGTACTATAGCTTAAATTGGTATAATCTAAGCATATCTATATGTTTAGTAGTAGAATATTCCAGAGTATTCTCAAATTCCACGCCCTAGATGTGTTTGGCTTGCACTTAAATGTTAATATCCGTTATTATCATGCAATCGATGATGCAAAACTCGTAACTAGCCTAGCTCGAGTCCCCATTGGCGTTAAATCCAGCCAATAGGAGTTTGGATAGGTTTAGTTGACCTTAGTTCACTTAGAAAGGCTAATTAGTCTGCCCTAACACCCTAGGTTCATAAGGACCACGCTGTAGCTCTGGGTAGGGCGAAGCTTAGGGACGGACTCACACTGAGTCCTAGGGCCAAATTGGGGAACTAATTAGAGGACTAAGTGCTAAGATTAGATCGATCTACATTCACCTACAATATTATTGGCTAGCCCTAATTCCTAAATCATAAAGACCATGCCATACTGCTAGGCATTGCCACCTAGAGACAGACCTGCACTGAGGCTTAGCGTACCAATTATGAGGCTAATTATGGGTCTAGATTAGAGCACCTAGTATAATTCATCAAGTAACCCTAGAAAGATGTTGTAATCACCATAAACAAGACATAATCACCCTATTCCCCATTTCCATGTGTTAGCATCCCCTTAGGTCGCTTGATTCCCGCATCACACACACACCACTTTTTTATTTTCTTGCCATAGCTTAGATTTACTTTTCTGAGCTCCCTTTAATCCAAAAGTACCCAAAAAGAGTGTAGTTTAGGTCTCAACACGTAGCTTTCAGGACGCGCATAGCTTAGGACACCATACACGTTAGGCCTCTCCGTGGATTCGACTCTGTACTCACACACACCGTACTACACACGACCCATGCGTTTAGGGGCTATTTAGGCTTGTGCCATGAGATAGCATATCAGTGAGCTTTAGGGCATAGTAATCCTAACAATTTTCATCTCACAAGAAAGATATGCAAAAGAAGTCTTGAAGATCAAGATAGAGCATTGCAAGCCAATCAATACCCCTATTGAAGTTGAAGAGAGGCTGTCAATTCATGTCGATGGTGGTCAAGTTGATCCCATAATGTTTAAGGGTTTGGTTAGGAGTTTGAGGTGTTTAACATGCACAAGGCCAAATATCCTTTATGATGTTGGTGTTACTAGTTGATATATGGAGACACCGACAACATGTCACTTGAAAGTTGCAAAGAGAATACTTTGATATATCAAGGGGAGAATCAATTTTGGCTTATTCTATCCTACAAACTACGATATGAATTTAGTAGGATACAACGATAGTGATTGGGCAAGAGATGTCGATGGTCGTAAGAGCACAACTGGTTTTGTGTTTTTCATTGGAAAAGCATCTATTACTTGCACTTTAAAGAAGCAGTCAATAGTAACTTTATCAACATGTGAAGCTGAATATGTTGCTGCAGCATCAACTATTTGTCATGAACTATGGTTAAGGAGTTTACTCAAGGAGCTGAATTTCAGTTAAGAGGATCCAACGGAGGTTTATGTGGATAACAAATCAGCAAAAGCTGTAGCAAAGAATCAAGTCTTTCATGATCAAAGTAAACATATCGACACCTAATCACTATCTCGCGGTACAAGCCTAAATAGCCCACAAGTGCACGGGTTGTATATAACGCAGTGTGTGCGAGTGCAAGGTCAAATCCATGGGAAGGCCTAATATGAATGGTGTTCTAAGCTAAGCGTGTCTTAAAGAGCTATGTGTTAGGATCCTAACTACAATCTTTTTGGTTTTTTTGTGATTGAAGGGAACTTGGAAAAGATAAACCTAAACTAGGAACAAGGAAATAAAAGGGTGTGTGTGTGACTGGGGAATCAACCAATCAAAGAGGATTCTAACATGAGGAAATGGGGGAATAGGGTGATTACGTCTTTTAAATGGGTGATTACTACTTCTTGTTATGGTTGCTTGATGGATTAAAATAGGTTGATATCATCTAGATTCTTAGTTAACCTCCTAATTACACCTTAAGCCTTAGTGCGGGTCTATCCCTAGGTACGTCTACCTAGAGCTACAGCGTGGTCTTTCTGACTTAGGGCTATAGGGCTAACTAGTTAGGATTCTAAGTGACTTAGATTGATCTAACCCTAGCGTCTAAACTATTGACTGGATTTAAAGCCAAGACCTAGTTCATATAAGGTTGACTAACCTACCCTAAAACCCATTAGCTGGATTTAAAGCTAAGGGAGACTCGACCAAGGCTAGCCATTATGCACTATTGATCATCATCACAATAGTGGGTATTAACATTTGAGCACAAAGCAAAGACTTCTAGGGCATGGCGTACGAGAAAATTCTGGGGATTCTACTACTAAGTATATAGACATACTTAAATTATACCAATTTAAGCAATGGCACCCGACATGTATGCAACAGAAGCTATTTATGCTATTAAGTATGTAAACAAGCACATAGACATGTATATAAGCACACCCACTTCATGTAATCACCATATAAACACATAGACATGCTATCATAATGATTTAGAGATGGATAATAGCATAATAGACTTCAATATATATAAGCTACATCATTGAGGCATTTCTACAAACACATAGACATGTATGTAAATTTGCAATAGAAACCCTAAGTACAAAGCATATATACATAGATCCATCAAGTACCCATAATAGTAATGTAATAATCAATCCATAATATAAGAGTAAATCACCGTACATGGCTCTAACAAACATACATTAACTTAGGATAAAAGAGAAGGAAAGAAGCTACTTTTTTATCCAAAGCCATATCTTTACAATCCAAGAGCTAATGCCCAAATCCTTGTGTTTGATCCTCCTAAGATTCTTGATTCCAAAGTATTTTTGTGTGTGGAAAAGTGTGTAAGTGGTGGGAGATGAGAGGATTAGGGTTTTGAGAGATAGGTGTGAAAGAATATAACTTATTGTTTCATAAAATGGCCAAAAGCGGGCTTATATAGCCAATTTCTGCGACTACCAGAACACTTAACTAGAGCACCGGTACCAAGAGGTCTCTATTCCAGTAGTAGAAGCTTGCTTTTTGTTTTTGGTGGAATAGTGAGTTGGTGCACCGGTGCTTTGAAGCCAGTGCTTCGGTAGTGCCTATTTGCTCTCTTTCGGCTTCGTTTTAGCTCTGTTTTGCTTTCGATTGCATTTGTCTTTGTCTGGAAGCCTCCAATCTTGCTTTTCTTTCACTTTTCATTCTTAAAATCTTCTTCAATTCTTGTGCAAGCCATCTCTATCTTTGTTCAGCTCAAGACATTCCTCAAACTCACCTAAAACACAAGATAAGTGTACTTTAGTGTAGCATTTATGCTTTAAGCTCAACTATGAACACCTAAAGCTTAATATGCTCAAGTATGATATAAATGCTACACTAATACACCTTATAGAGCACAAAACACCTCAAAATAGATATAGAAATACAATGCAAAATCACACACGAAACCAACACATCAACACTTGTTATCATTTCATCAGCGAGAGCATTGCCAAGAAAGAAATCCAAGTCAAGTTCATGAAATCTGAAGATCACGTTGCAAATATCTCACAAAGCCCTTGAAGAAAGAAGTCTTTGAAAAACTAAGGAGTTTACATGGAATATAGAAATAAGGCTTGGGGCGTGTGTTGAGAAGTAACCTTGATTAATTGAATCTAGACAATATTGTGAGAGTTTCTAATGTGAGAAAATGAAACGATAAGGGTGTATAAGCAATAAAAGTGTTGATTGAGTTAAGAAAAATTTGAGTGTTCTCCTCTCCACTTTCTCCTCTTCTATGTTAGTTTTTTACTTTATTTTTACCCATCACACAACACACCTTATGGGTTTTACCTTTTTAGGTGCTTCTACAAGCTCCCAAACACTGTTAGAGAACATAGACTCTGACTCAAAATCCATTGCCTTGCGCCATTAGTTAGCATCTATGTTGGAAACTATTTCATTGTAGCTAGTGGAATCCTTAACCTAATCCTTTTTAAAGTCTCAAAGTACTCCCCATAGTATTTATCAGGCTATCTCAAAATTTTCCCAGTATGATGAGGCTCTGGAGTACTAGTAGCAACTGGCTGCCTGTCTTTTTCCCTATCAGCAGGTGCTTTTGGAGACTTATTAGAAATCTCCTTAAGAGTAACTCTAGATTCTGGTGTTTTTTGGATCACCACATTCAAGTATCTAGCTTGTGTGCTTATAGGAACTTTCTACTCTTTGGGATTATAGAAGATCTAACCTCTGGTTCCCTCAGGATATCCAATGAAATAGCACAGCTCCGACCTAAGTTCCAGCATTGTAGCAGAGATACACAACAAATAAGCTGGAGATTTCCAAATGCATAAATGACTCAAGGTAAGCTTGTGTCGCATCCACATTTCATGAGGTGTCCTAGGTACTAACTTAGATGGCACCATATTCAAAATATAAACCGCTATATCAAGGACATACCCCCAAAAGGATAAAAGCAACGATGCATGAGACATCATCGACCTTACCTTGTCTAAGAGAGTATGGTTCCTATAGTGTTGGTTTTGTGTGTGTTATACGTCCCATCATTATTCTTGTTTGGAAGTGTTTTGTGCTATGTTTGATGTATTAGGATAGCATTTAGGTCATACTTGTTTATATTAGGGTTTACATATTCATAGTTGAGTTTAGGACGTAAATGCTACACTAATGTGCTTGATTTAGGTGAGATTTGGAGAGATGATTGGAGTTTTATTGATGGTGTTTAGGATGTGGAGCAAAGATAAAGGTGTTTTGGATGCAAAGGAATGAACAAAAGTGCATTTGGAGGCAGCTGAATGAAGATTGTAGCACCCAAGAAGAAACTAGCTTGCAAGGAGCAAAATCGAAGCAAAAAGAAGGAGAGGATGGTTGACCTCAACCCTAGGCGATTTCAACTGGCCTAGGCCCTCGAATAAATAAGAATATTGAGCTCTTAGGCTGGTCAACCAACCCTCAAGGGCGGTCCCCTAGCTTGTCCCCCAGCCTTGCACTATTTCAGCTCTATTTAAGCATATTTTTAGCATTTTTGGGAGAGAACACCTATTATTTCACACACCCATTTCCCTCAACCCTAAATCCACCTACTCTCACCTTATCCACACTCTCCTAAACACATATAGTACTTGGAATCATGGATGTAAGAGGATCAAACATAAGATTTGGGGTTTATGCTCGTGGATTGTAAAGGATTAGCTTTGGATAGAAGGGTATATTCCTTATCTCCCTTTTATCCCAAGTTAATAAATGTATAAGTAAATCATGTAAGGTGGTTATATCTTGTATTTACGGATTGATTAGTACTCTTTTGTAATGGGTACTTGATGGTTTTTATGTATATATGCTTTATGCTTAGGGTTTCTATGACAAATTTACATATATGTTTATGTGTTTGTCGAAAAGTCTAAATGATGTTGCATTTATATATTGAAGCCTATTGTGCTATTAACCATCTCTAAATAATTATGCTAGCATGTCTGTATTTGTGTGGTGATTACATGAAATGGGTATGCCTATATATACATGTCTAAGTACATGCCACCATACTTAATTGCATAAATAGCTTTTATTACTTCCATGTCAGGTGCTACTGATTAAATTGGCGTAATCTAAGTATGTCTATGTGCTTAGTAGAAGAATACATTAGATTATTCTCGAATGCCATGCCCTAGATGTGTAGGCTTTGTGCGCAATCGTTAATTCCCGTTATTGTGATATGATCGCTGGAGCACAACTAGTAGCTAGCCTAGGTTGAGTCCCCTTTGGCTTTAAATCTAGCTAATAAGAGTCTAGATAGGTTTAGTTGACCTTAGTTCACTTAGGAAGACAAGTTAGTCCATTATAACGCCATATGCTCATAAGGACCATGCCGTAGCTCTAAGTGGAACGAAGCTTAGGGATGGACTCAAATCCAGTCCTAGGGTTTGATTGAAGAACTAATTAGTGGACTAAGTGCTAGGGTTAAATCTATCTAAAGCACCTAGAATCCTATTAGCTAGCCCTAATTCGTACGTCATAAAAACCATGTCGCACTTCTAGGCATCGCCACCTAGGAACAGACCCACAATAAGTCTTAGGGTACCAATTAGGAGGCTAATTAGAGGTCTAGATTGAAACAACTAGCATTATCCATCAAGCAAGCTTAGAAAAAAGTAGTAATCACCCATTTGCATGACGTAATCACCCTAGTCCCTATTTTCATGTGTTTGTGTCCCTTTAGCTTGCTTGATTCCCCTATTTCAGTCATGCACCACCTTTTATTTTTTTGTTTTAGCTTAGATTTATCTTTCCCGAGCTTCCTTGAATTCAACAACCCAAAAACAATATAGGTTAGGTCCCAACACATAGATCTTTAGGATATGCTTAGCTTAGAACTCCATTCACGTTAGGCCTCCCTGTGGATTCGACCCCACACTCGCACACACTATGCTACACGCGACCCATGCGCTCACGGGCTATTTCGGGTTGTGTCACGAGATAGCAATCAAGTTCTTGGCACCATTGCTTGGGAGGCAACGGTTGTTTGGTTTATTTGCTTTTGTGTGCCTTAGCTTGTTACGTGTTGTTTTATCTTTTCCTTGCATGTTTTCTTCATTTTGAATAATAATAGAAAAACAATCTAGAAACTTTTTTTTTTTTGCTTTTGGAAGAACACTTATGCCTAATTGAATATAAGTGACCCAAATGCTTCTTGGTGGTCCTTGGTATCCTCTCCCCATCACCTAAACTTGTTCCCAATGCATGTCACTTGTGTACAAGTTATATGCATCAAGCTTTCTTTTGCCCCCATGACAATCCCCAATCTAAGGCAAGTGTTAGCTATAACCCCTATAATCATGCATCATTTCATGAATCTTTATGTAGTATTCATGATTATAGGGAATCGTATTATTATTATTATTATTACGAACTTTCTGGAAGCCACGACCATGATTCCGATTCTTGTTCCACATTGCATGCAATGCTCAATGCCTCTAGCAATCATATGCCCATGCATGCATGCTCGTCTTATCATCATGATTCTAGGGAGTAGCATGATGCATATTCATATTAGGTTCAAGATTATATTTCATATCATCCACCTCCTTGCTTCAAAAATTCACCTCCTGCATCATCGTTTCCTACCCTTCCTTTCTCTGAGTCTTTTATGATGGTGTTTTTAGTGTTTTCAACCAAGATCTTTCCCATCTCAACCCAGAAGAACTTTCCAAATTTAGGTCTCTATCATGTAATCAAAAGCTTGACTATCTCATATTCCTCCTCTAATCTAACCAAGAGCACCTAGATCACATAAGACAACAAGTTGATAATTCAGATGAGTGCTTGAAAAGAATGATTGAGAGTGAACAACCCTTGGTTGGAAATCTTGAGATACCTTTAGATCTGGTCGAAGAGATAAGAGAAAGGCCTAGAGATAAGAGAAATAGGGGTGAAAATAATGATGTGTTAGAGAGAAAACTAGAAAGAGAGGTTGATGGTAAGATAACATCATGTAGTAAGGATGAGGATGAGCTTCATAATAGTTTAGTTCTTGATAATTCTTATGGATATGTTTTAGAGGAAGTAGTACCCTTTCCTCTTAGGCTTTTAATGTCCTTCATTGAGTCGCATGAGCCTATCCTTTCTTCTCATCCTATACTCCACACATACTTAGAGGTTGAATCTCATAATTAGGGCACTCATTTGCATTTTGAGTCTGCATCTAGGGAGGGTAGGGTACACCTCTCCCTTGAGCATTCAAGTATATATGACCCAAAATCCTTTGAGTCCCCATTATCCCCTCTATTTGTGCCTACCCCTTATGAGATTTAGGATTGTGAGATGACACCCGCTTGCAATAAATGTATAGATGGATTTGATAAGACTTTAGCTGGTGAAGGTTTAGAGTCATTCATTGGGAAAACAAGACATCAATTTTGCAGGTTTTAGATGATAAGTCTTTTAGAGTTAAGAATCATTATGTTAAGGCAAATAGAAACTCTAAGAACGCATTTAAGAAAAGAATTGGTGTACTTGGAAGAATGATCTATGGGTCTTTTTGGATGTTTGATGAATCAATAATAGAAATATAGCCTATTAAGATCAAATCCATCTGTTGTGAGGAGTTAGAACGCCCTAGTCTTGATCTTGTTATATCTTGTGAAGAAGAAGAGTATAGTACATCCACTTCTTTTATTGTTGCTCCTCCTTCTCCAAATGTCATTCCTACTCCCTATTCCTATTCTGTTGAGTCTCCCTCTTTAGGGCTCACATTTGTGCCTTCTAGTTTAGAACATTTCCATCTAGGGTTAGATAGTACTTTTCCCATGTTACATGCATTAGACCTATCTTTCACCCATGGGGAGAGCATGTTCCTAGCCCTTGATTATGAATAGAAGGCCATGTGTGTAGGATCGATATTATTAAGTATGGGGTATCCTACTCCATATTTCTAAATTATAACTAAGAAAACATGCTAGGAAAATAAAATAACCACATTACATACACAAGAACATGCTCAAGAACATATAAAATATAACTAATGCTTGCAAAAATATATAAAGCTAACCTCTTGAAGCGTGGGGCCTTTGATGAAGCTAAAATCGGTTACAAGCTTTGTTCCTGTTCACGAACAAGGCCACCAAAATTTGCTATAAGAGTTTCACAATAAGCAACTCCCTAGTCTTCTTCCCTATGATGAAAGAGACTTATCTTGAGAGAATAGCCTCTTGTGTGGGAAGAAGCAAAGTAATATGCTCTTGAAAAACTAGAGCAAAAATCACACAATAAGTGTGTAATATGTGTTGTAGTATTTTCTTGCCAAAAAGGAAGAAATCAACTACAAAGTGGAATGCATAAAAGGTGTAGGGTCTTGTCTATTTATAGAGAGAACCTTGGCATCTAAAGTTGCTAAACTTTCAATGTGGGAGAAAATTTCCATGTAGTATTTCCTTTTTGAAACTTGTCAATCTTGTCTTGGAAGACTTGTGCAAGTTGTCCACTTGTTTTGTAGTATTTTGCAAGTTGTCCACTTGTCTTGGAAGACTTAGGCCAAGCCCATTATCCAAGTCCAACACATAGTCCATAATCCATGTGGAGGCCCAAGCCCAATAGGAAACCATCCTAGCCCAATTAGGTTATCTTGGACTCTAAAGAAAGCCCAAACCCAATTTCAAGCTTTGGCCCAATAAGGCTACTACCACAATATGGAATTTGCTCTTTCAAGATTACTCTCTCAAAGTCATTTCAACTAGGGAAGGGACCAAGAAGACACAATTATCATTGGCTTCCAAAAATAATTAAAAATATCCTTGCCCGATCTAGGCGACATAATAATTATTTTTAACTTCGATCTATTCCACCATAAGATCAAAGTTGCACTCCAAGAATAATTGTCATTACCCAAAAGCTTATCACAAAAGAATGTGAACTTTGTCTTTGACCTACTAAATAACTGACCATAATGCCCCTCTATGTATACCCACAGCTAAGATCGGTCCTTTGGCTTGTACTATCACCCCCTTAGCTGTATCTTTTTCCGTTGGGTTTCTTGTCCTATTGCCAACCATCCTTGGTCATGGAATTTCTTGATCTCGGGAGCGACCCTCAAGCCATATGACCGACACACCTATAAAGGTAGTATCACTAGATCTAGATTCGGATGATAAATTTGGACAATCCCAAAGGGGGCACATAGATTCCATTTTGCATATGCATGTTCTAATTAATTAGAACTTAGCACTCAATGCACAAGGCTGTTGATCCTAATAAAATAAGATCTCACCCACAGTGAATCAAAGTACTAAACCCTAACTTCATTAGTTCATCCACATATACTCAAGATTAAGAGCAATGATCATTTAGTAGCAGTGAGTGTCTTGTTTTCTTTCTTTGATAGTACGCCGCTAGAAAACATACTCACAATGGTCCTATCCAATACGTGACACACGTACTATTAAGACAAATCCAGAAAGTCCTCCAATGACCTAGGTAGATCACCCTCAAAGAGGAGACTTACTCAATATAACCTTATCAAAGTAGAGTGCCCAACACTACTATTTGGTTATGGATTCAATTTATGACATGACTAAATCTAGACTTGAACCTACTGTGCGTCCAGCCTCACTGCGTACCCAAGTCATTAGTGCAAGTCAAAGGACCTTCATACATGCATCGATAAAACATAACAGAGATTATATGTAAGAAACTCATAATGCCATTTAACAAAAATATGATTATACATTGTTTCATATCCAAAATGTCATGTACAAGTGAGCTTTAGGGCATACTAATCCTAACAGTGTGGTGGTTAGTTCAAGAGCAAATAGGGCATGATCTTTCACGTTTGTGCATGACACCTTACACACTTGTGCACATATTTTCATTTGATGTTTTGCGGTAGGATCTAGAAAAGGGGTACATTGTGTATTCATTGCCCCATAAATTGTTGCATGACCTTTTTCTTTCTACTGTTTGTGCTTGATTGAATATTTAGCATTTTGTGTCGTGCAATTTTAAACAAGTATTGCACTAACGTTAGTGCCCAGCTAGAGGCATTAAGTCCAATGCTGCTAAAAAGCACCCTAGACATGTTTATATTCCATTTGCTTTTCTTGCTTTTCCTTTACTTTTATTTGCATTTAGTATTTTTTTTTGCGGATTAAGAAAGTTTTTATTAACGTAAATTTGGTACAAACCATGCCTAAAAACCCCAAGCCATAAAAATTTGCATCTTAACCAAGGCTTTAGGGGTAAGGATATCAAAGTACAACGCGTAAACCAGCATTACAAGAAAAAACAATTTCCACAAATGGTAAAATGAAAGAAAGAAAATCAGAATCCTTCAACAATTTGGAAGTGGATGGCAAGAGTCTTCCCGATCCCTAGAAATCCCATGATCATCTTCTTCTCCATCTTTATCTCCAGGTTCAATATCATGGGCAGCACCAACTTCATAATTTTCAACATTTCCTTCATCATTAACCACTTCGGCCGAGTTAGTCATATGGTTATCCACCTTCCCAACAACATTTGAGTCCTCAACATTAGTGTCAAGAACATCGAATCTATTACTCTTCTCGGTAATTTTTGGTGAAGAGGCCAGAATGCCACTTATACCGTTTGGGGCATCTTCTAATTTAGAATTTAGGATAACACTTACAAATGGTGTAGGATTCACACTAGAAATTTTCCTCCAAACTTTTTTAGTTTTGAAGTTCTTCCATTCACCCTCTTTCTTCTCAACTCTAGGGATTTCTCGGGATGCATTTGCTTGATAAGCATTCGGGCATGAAGAAATATTATGACCAACTATCTTGCAAATACAGCAAACCATAGGTTTCCAAGCATATTCCACGTCGATTTTTGCCCATTCTCCATTCCTAAGCTTCACAAAAGTGTGATGCAGGAGAGTCTTGGACAAATCCATTTCAATACAAACACGTGCAAATCCAACAAAAGTTCTGGATTCCGTTAATTTGTCCATTTGAATTGGTGTGCCAAGTGTGCTAGCCACATAACTAAGCCCTCTTCTAGTGATCAAAGAGCATGGAACATTATGGAGCTTGACCCAAAGTGGAACTTTTTCCTAACAAAAATGGAAGAGTTGTGCATTAGAATCCCATCTTCTAAGCAATAAGGGACGATGATTTACATGCCACATTTGCTCAAGGACTTGTTCACTAAAATTTTCATTTTCAAATTTGAAAACAAATAGCCCATTTTCAGCAGATTTGATTTCAACCCTCCCAAACATTTTCCAATGGACATCAACCATTCTCCTAATGAGGAAAAAAAAGGGAGGCTTATCAAGAAATTGGCCAATAAGGTAATGTTTGAAGTGATCATCTCCTTCTAAATAAACCTCCTTGGGTGGCATTGCCCTAATAAAATCATTATCAATAAAGGGTTCAATGAAATCAAGCTTTCTAGAGCAAGTAAGCATTCCAACAAAGGTACCTTGCCAATCCTTATTTGCGTGCCAAGCTTACTGATTTTGGTTCTGAGAATTTCATGCAATGTCATCTTCAATAAAATGATTTGGCATCTGGTTTGGCTTCCATAATGAGGTGTCTTCCACGTTGAATGGACCATGGTGAGTTGGAGTAGATAGAGAGTTAGGTGGCCTTTTAATTTCAGCCAATTTTTGTGAAAAATGAGGGAAATCAACAATATTCAGACTTGGAAAAGAGGTGTTTTTGTGCTGTAAGCTACAAGAAGAACTTTGAAGATTGTGAGTTGTCGAAATTTGATTGGTTGGGCTCTCAAAAGTACAACCAAAGTCAGAAAAGTGAGCAGCCATGTTTGGAGAAAGAACATCAGCCTTGGAAGAACTAGGGGTTAAAAGACATGAGTTTCCAACAATATTTTGCTGAATTGAAAAAGGCTTAGTTGGAATTTGGGAAGTAACATTGACCAAGTCATGTGGTGCTTGATGAGTTGTCGAATGGGGAGCTAATGGGCCAGAAAAGGACCTGACTTGTTCAGCAAAGTACCTTTCAAAAGGTAATGACCAGCGGATTGTATTTGAGGACCATCGGGTATTGCCTTCTTCAAGTTTTCTTCTTCAGTCGAGTATTCTCCTCCAATTTGAGTATGAAGCAATCTTGATTTTCCAGCTGACACATGCTTAGAATTCTGATTTGAGGCAAGAATATTAGTCCCCAAGCTTGGAGAAATAGATGAAGCTCCATTTTGCACGGCGAGCTCACCTTCCTTAAGTGAGGAAATTTCATGATTTTACTGTAGCTTGGGATCTCCATTCCAAGATTTACTCTTTCTTATCAAACTTTGGACAAGTTCACGCTTTGCTTTGTCGTAGTTATCTTCAAGATTTTGCATGTTTAAGTGCGAATTTGTGGCTGAGTAAGAAGGAGAGTTATCATTTGCCTCTGCCAAGGAGGGACCCGAAGCACTTTGGTGATGTTCCTTGAGTAAAAAAGAGCCTTCAACATTATCTCCATTAGATCCCACAAAGAGATCAGCATTACTTCTTGAAGAAGAGCACTTCGCAAGGTTTTGATTCAAAGTATTGCAAGTATTTCTAAGTTCCAAGAAAGATTCAGCCGAGTATTCCTCTTCATCAACCAAGTTTTTTAATGCAATCCGAGCACTCTTCCTAGTCTTGGTTGCACTTGATCTCTTTTTCTTGCCCATGGGAAGTGGATTTAGAAAGAAGAATGAAGAAAGAGAAAGGGAGAGAAAGGAGATGAAGAATGGTCAATGGGTGAAGTTGCTGGAGAGAAGGGAGAGCATTTTTCAAGGGAGAGAAATCATTTTGCATTTAGTATTATCATTCTTTGATTTACATTTGCTTTTTGTTTGTTTTTCTTTTTTGCCATCCCAAGTGTTGATGCTTACTTCTATCATTTCCCATTCTTTATACACCTTGTTTATCATTAAATGATACCAATGTGAGCTCGCATGGCAATGCTACTAATCACGTTGAGTACTTCTAATTTATTGAGAAATGGGGATTAGTAGTTGAATCATTATCCATTGGCATTAGAGAGCTTTAAACGAACATAAGGTTGTATCTATCCTCTCTCCACTTATCCCTTTATATTTATCCCATCTCCACCACCTTCACTTTCTTTGTGTTGCCTATTTGCTTGTTGAGTAATATTGTTCTATTTAATTAAAGACAAGAAAAGTTCAGGTTTGGGGGTATGAATGTTTGGTTTTATTGTTTTATGCTTTATATAGGGTAAATGTGCATTGTGTGATTAAAATGGTGAAAATTTTTTGACTTTTATGCATGTAAAGTTGTTTGTCACGTAGTTGATTGGAGTGTTGGCTTTGTGATTGATTTAATTGATTGATGGAGATAGGATTGAATTGTGTGGAGTGAATGGAGTGAAAGAAGAGCTGACACTTAGAGTTGATGCCCTTGAAAGTTGTGAAGAGTGCCATTAAGAATGCTCCTTGTACCTACTCCATGGCTTGCTTGGAAAAAAGAGTTTGAAAAAGGGGTATTGATATGAGTGTCCCTTCCTTGATTGATTCCTTTTTTTGTGACTTAACAATTCTTTTTCTTTTTTTTTGTTATGTAATGCAAAATGAAAAAAATCCAAAAAAATAGAAAAATCCAAAAAGCTTGATGATGTGTCTTAATTTTGGGTGTCTTTATATTGTATTCTTTCAATGTTTTAGAGGTGATATGTGCTTATGTAGTGACATTAGTGTATTACTTATGCTAAAGATAGGCTTAAGCATAGACAATTGTACATAGTTAAGTTTAAGAGAAAAATGCTATACTAATTGCTTGTTTTTAATGATTTAAGTGCATCTTAGGTCAATACGGAGCTTGGATGGTGATGGGTGATAAAGATGGAAAGTGCAAGGGTTGTGGGAAGAAGACTAGAGGCCCAAAGGATAAAGAATGAAGGAAGAAAAGCTCAACTAGACAACCTAGAAGAAGAGCCGGTCGATCGGCCACTCCAAAAAGCACTTTAAATTTGCCGATTGAGTAACTCCTCAACTGGTTGGCCTAGTAGGTTGACCTGTGACTCCAGAGAGTAGCCAAGTTGTGCAGGTCGACTACCCCCGGTCGACCGGCAGCGTGCTGAAAACTATAAATAGGGCTTGATTTTGTAGAAATTAGGGGAATCAATTTCACTCCCACTTTTCACACACACTAAACCCTAGTCCATCCATATCACACACATCATTTTACATACTTCCCACTAGGATTCAAGCTTGTTTGGAGGGATTTAACAATTTTGGAGTAAGGATTGTACAAAGATTTGCTAGGATGGAAAGGGAGTTTCTTAGTCTCTCTTTCATCTTATTCTATTTTATGTTTGAGTAGACTTATTTAAGGTGATTTAGCTTGTGTAATGAGTTGATTATATACTCTTATGTTATGGGATTTGATGGCTTAATATATATATGCTTTGATTTTATTGTTCAAATGGCTATTTTCTCATTTATGTATAAGTGTTTAATAAAATGCCTAGATGAGTAGCATATATATAAATTGATGTCTCTACTACTAAACTCTTCTAATCCATTCTATAATCATGTCTATGTGCTTATGTGTGGATTGTATGAAATGGGTAATGATTATATCCATGTCCATATGTATGTTTGCATACCTAGTAGTAAATCTGACATCAATATTGCATAGATGTTAGCTTCCAATTGCTTTAGTGGCGTAATCTAAACATGATGATGTTTGGTAGTCGAATAGGTTCCTTTATTCACAAACACCTAGGCCTAGAATATGTATTAATGCAGTAATAGGTCAAATCCCACTATAGTGATCCTAGAACGATGATGCATAATTTAGAGCTAGCTTAGTCCTTTGGCTTAAAACCCAGCCAATGGGTTTTCGATTAGGTTTAGTCGACCATAGTGACATTAGGTCTTGACTTTAAACCTAGCCAATAATTTAAGTACTAGGATAGGTTCATTCTAGGTCACTTAGGAAGTACTTAGTCAATCATATGGCCCTAGGTCATAAAGACCACGCTGTGACTCTAGGTAGACGTTGCTTAGGAATGGACCTACACTAAGTCCTAGGAAGAAATTAGGACACTAGTTAGCAATTTAGTGAAAAGGGACCCATATTTAAGCCATTTCCTATAATCCCATAGTATTTGAGTTTAGAATCACCCATTAGCAAGCATAAGTCACCTTAACCCATTTCAATTACTAAGTTCCGCCTAGATTAGTTTGTTTCCCCATTTTCCATTCCTATAGTGTAGTTCTATTTCCTTTAATTTGAGCTCCCATAAATCAAAAACCCAAAAAATGGTTGGGGTAGGTTTTCATTTTGGCACTTTCTAGGACACACACACAAGATCAGTTCCATGATTAGCCTCTTTGTGGTTCGACACTCGTTCTTGCACACATTACACTACACCGATCTGTGTTCTTGCAGGTCTTTAGGGCTTGCACCTCTAGACAGACATCACTTGAAAAAGCCAAAAAAAAAAAAAAATGCAAAAAAAAGGTCCAAAAGGAAGAAAAATTACGAAAAAGTGAAGTTTAGTGAATAAGTGCTTAAGTGACACAATATCAACTTGGCACAAGATGTTATTTCATTCTTTCATTATATTGTGAATAAGGCACTTCCATCACTTATGAGCCATTATGTTTGTATATTTTTCCTTCTTCTTATCTTTGAGGCTTTATGCATGTAAGGGAGGCCATGTTAGTAGAGGGGGCATGAAGTATCAATATCCCACTTGTGTGAGTTAGAATCCCGGGCTTGTGGTGGTATGGCTAGTTAGGAATTTCCCATGAGGTGTGGGACCCCTTGTAAGTAAGGGGAAGATCCAAAAGGCTTGGGAAACTCTCCATGAAAGGAACGACCCCTTCATACTCATTAAACTCGCCGTGATAGTGAATCAATCCTTTAAACAACCCTGTTTACCAACTTAGAGATAGACTTGGGTTTGGGCTTGCTTGGGGACAAGCAAGGAGAAGGTTAGGGGGTGGTGACATGTTGGTTTTGTGTGTGATTATAATTTCCATTTTTATTCTTGTTTTGAGGTGTTTTATGCTTCATTTGGTGTATTAGGATAGTATTTAGGTTATACTTATGCATATTAGGTTGTACATGTTCATAGTTGAGTTTAAGACGTAAATGACAAACTAATGCTTATTTATTACCTGATTTATGTGAGATTTGGAGAGATGATTAAGATATCTAATTTCTGCTCCATCTCAGTGTTAAATTCCTTGAATTTCTCAATGGATTTAGACTTGCGTTACATCAGAGAAACATTACCATATCTAGTGTAATCATCCGTAAACGTAATGAAGTACTCATAAACTCCACGAGCTGGTGTACTCATAGGACCATATACATTAGTATGCACCAACTCCAATACCTCTTCGGCCCTCCACCCACTAGAAGAAAATGACTTTCTGGTCATCTTTCCCTTAAGATAGGAAACACGCTTAGGTAGATCCTCGAGATCCAATGAGCTACGAGGCCTCTCCTTGATTAACCTCTAAATGCATTTTTGACTGATATGTCTCAAGTGCAAATGCCAAAGATAAGTATCATTGGTTTAAGGAACCTTTCTTTTAAGGGATTTTAGTCTTTCAGTGTTATGTGTTATAGCACAAGTAGGGTATAAATAGAACAAACTATTATGTAATCTACCAGAGCATATAAGATTCCTATCTCTACTGATATCAACATCAGAATGGAAATATAATGAAAAACCGTCCATCAATATTTTGTGAAAAGGAAACTAGGTTTCTGCGAATGTCTGGAACATAATAAACATTGTTGAAAACTAAAACCCTACTACAAGAGAATGACAAAATAACTTGATCAACTACAACATCCTAGACTTTTACTCCTATGATGACTCTAAGAGCGAACTTCTCTATTCAGCTTTTGCATGACCTAAAACCCTTGCAAAGAATTACAAATATGATTAGTGGCTCCTGAATCTATAATCCAAGAATTAGTAGAATCAACCACTAAGCTAGTTTTAGCATAGAGCACGAGGGATGTACCTTCCTACCTAACGGCTTGGTACTTAGGATATTTCTTCTTCCAGTGGTCCTTCTCACCACACTTGAAGCACTTCGCTTTGGGCTTACTAACACCTATTCCCTACTTTGGCCTAAAGGTCCTCTTCTTCTTCTTCTGGTCATACTACTTCCCCTTAATCTGGGGCTTCTTCTTCCCTTTTGAGGAATGCCTAGAAGTGGAAGCCTGAGAGACATGTGCAGGGCCTAAAGGTTTCATGATCCGTTGCCTATACCTCGTTTATCAACTCTGTCAGATCCGTGTTCAACTTGCCCATGTTATACTTGAGCTTGAACTGATTGAAGGATGGTGGAAAGGTCTCTAAGATCATGTTCGCTTGCAACTACTCATCAATGTTTGTACCAAGGATCTTGACAGTACTAAGATATTCCATTATCTTAAGCACATGCTCTCTGATAGGTGCACCTTTTGCCATCCTAGTGGTTATAAGCTCTCTCATAGCAGCTTGCCTAGCAAGCCTACTCCAATCAACAAACATAAGAGATAGTAAAGGCATGATCTCTCTCACAGTTGCCATGTTTTGATGCTTGTTTTGTAGAACATCCAACATAGAGGCCAACATATAGCATTTGGCCATGCTATTGGCCTTTTGATGTTTCTGCTTAGTATCACACAAGGCATTAGAGGACTTTGCCCTTATAACAGGACAAGAAGTAGTTAGGACATACTTTTACTCCTCGGCGGTGAGTACTATGTCCAAATTCCTTTTCCAATCTATAAAATTTGGACCGGTGAGTTTATGCTCCTTTACAATTGTAGCTAGAGGACTAAGAAGGTGTTTGGTTTAGCTTTTTTTCTGGTCAAACTTACTTAAAGCCTAATTTAAGCTAATAGAAGTGTTTGTTTTAATTAAAAATGTGCTTTCTTTAAGTAGCTTTAAGTAGAAAATAGAAAGCTCCCCAACCCCAACTTTTGCTTTTTATGGCTTTAAGCACGTTGAAAAGAAACAAGTTTGACCAAATCATTTACTATCTTATCCTTACCTTTTTATTTTTATTACTAAAATATCTTTTCTCTTTTATCTTATACTTACCTTTTTAAATTATATTTTAATGTCCTTAATAGTTATTTTAACTATATAACTTACTTTTCAACCCACTTTAATCAAACATGTAAATACTTATTTTTATAACTATAACTTTTATTTAAACACGTAACTACTTAAAGTTGACAATAAAAAAAAGCCACTTAAAGCTAAAAGTGCTTTAAGTAGCTTTTTTATAAGCCAATCCAAACACCCTCTAACGGAAGTTATACTGGATATCAAACAATAGGTCACAATCAATATCAAGCAATATAAACTAGATACACATGTAATATGTAGGTAATAGCGGAAAAAACATACATTGCACTTTCTACATCATTTGCCATTTTGTAGTTTAACCCTCGTACTACAATGATGTAATAGTGTCTCAACCCTATCACTCGAACTCTACCAACGGGATGGCCGAACTAATGAATAGTTGAGTTAGGATTAACCTTATTTAGACATCGCTTATCTAGATAGACAGTATCTAACAACGTCCAACCATTGCTGGTTTGGCCTCTTGAATTGCCTAGGAGGCCTCCACCAATGGGATGGTCGAACCCATGATTCAAGTTGAGTGTGGACAACCATTTCTTGATGTATATTTGACGCTATGTCCAGATTTAAGCCCTCCGATGGGGTAGTGACTCTTATCCATCTACTGTGAGATGATCTATAAAGATGAAACCCACCGATAGGGTGGCCGAACCTCACCAACATCCTTATGAATGAACACGTTAAGTTTACCTTACTAACTCTGAGCCTATTAACACCGTTTGACAGGGAGGTAAATGCTACTCTCTCTTTACGTTAACTAAATATGAAAAGCCATGGGGTTTTCCATTCCCCTTTCCCACTCAATATTTTAATTTTGAGGGTTTTTATTTTCATCCATGTATCTCAATATTCCTTTTTAGATCTTATCACCCTTAAAAATCACTGCATTCCAATTTGTGTTAGTAAAACATGTCTGATACCATAAATGGATTGGACATATTTTTGGATTAGAATCCATAGGTAGGCATGCTTTGAGTTATCTTGATAAGTCCATTAATTAATTCGTGTAGCAAAAACGAATAAATTACTAATTACATGCATTGCTTCTTTAGGATCTCTAATTACCAAAATAATTAGTGTAAACAATCTTGGGGGACTTACAAAACTCAAGCCAAAACAAGACCCAAGGGTTAGCCAATTTTAAACCCTACTTGGGTGGACATATTACTATGTGATAGATTACAATAACCATACATACAATCAAACATGCATATAAATATTGCAAAATAATCATACATAGCAAAACATAAAGGTCCTAATCAATATCTTCCTATAAATAAGCTTTAGGCTCAAAGCCCAAAGCAATCGAAATGCCCAAATTATCATAAAGATGCAAAACTGCCTCAGCTTGTCACCCCTAGTCAGCTTGCCAGTTGACCGGCCTGCTTACTAAACTAATGTTATAGCCAATCAAGTAAAATCCTCCTGATGGTCAACTGACCTCTCTAGAAAGCTTTAGTTCCTTAACTTGTTGATCCTTGGGTACCTGTCGGGCTAGGTCGACTGGCTTGTACAGAAAACCTCAAATGACATGCTCGGTAATTTTTCGGCTCCAAATTGTTACATTACAAGGGATTACATAGAAAAACAACTTATACAAGCTTTATCTATGACGTGAAACATAAATGTTGGCCACAAAATACAAGCCATTTTCCTATTCCTATGCTTCTCTCAAATTGAAGGTATAATAGCTTTCTATTTAAGAAAATAAATCCATAGAGTTGAACCGTCGATTAAGACCAACATAATACACAAGCTGCAACCACAAAGGTTAGGCCATAACAAATTAGACATGGAATCACATAAGCCTTGCCACCCATAAGACTATTTTGCCTTAGTCTACTCATTATCATGTTCTTGGCTTAAAATAAGTGCACATAAAGGCTAAGCTTTTGTTCCAATTGTAAGGATCGAGATTGCTATACCATAGTCTATGGATCATCATGTTTTTAAAATATATTAAAGAACATATCTAATATGGTGGCAGAACAAGCAATAAAAAAAAGCTATTTGCACATGTAAGCACAACATGATCAAACATATAAGAAAGAAGATAAAGTGATATACCTTGAAGAAGTTGAAGATCCAAGAGGGTGGTCTCTTTGCTTTGAAAAAATTCCACCAAAATAGCCTCTCAATTAGCCTTCTTCACTATAATCACTTTCCAAAGCTAGGATGTGTGATGCAATGTAGTGGACAAGCACGTAGGGGAGCTATAATTAAAGATCTATAAGTAGTGTGTGTTCTTCTTGTACTAGGTGAAAATTCCTACACACCTTTACAGAGAAAGGCAAAAAGACTCAAGTGTGTATTGTTGTTAACTCACTATTTATAGTACATAATAACCCCAATTGGGTAAGTTCCTAAAAACAATTAAGTTTCCAACTATACCCTTTCTAAAAATGGAATATGCTTTATGGATAAGATATTCAAGATATTCTTTTCTCTCTCATACTGCATAATATCTAATTTCATAGGACGCATTTGTCCTATTGAGATGCCTATGAATTTAATAAGGAAAAACTTGAATAAAATCTTTTTTCCTTTTCTATTAAATTTATATCTCAATGAAGAATCCACATAACTAGATTATCCCAATTAATTACATCCATTGGAAATATAATTAATGAAGGGGCTGAAAGACATAATTACATTTGGCCCCAAAATGACCAAAATGCCCTTGCCACCACTTTGGCAACTTGAAAGCCATTTGACCTCGGTTTACTTCCACCAGAAGACCAAAGTTACACTCCAAGGACAATCACCAACTACGTAGAAGTAGGCCACAACAAGTAACCACTATCTTTGACCAACCAAGCGAAATGACCAAAATACCCCTCTATGTTCGCCCGTAGTCAAGGCCGGTCAAAAGGCACCATCACCTCTAAGACTACAATTGGAACCTTGGAATCTCTAGTCCAAAGAGTAATCACCACCTGGTCATGGATCTCTTAATCTACGGAGTAGCCCATAAGCCAAATAATATATCGCTAAAGGGTAATATCACTATATCGAGATTTATGATGACTAATAAGACAAATCCAAGGGAGCACATAGACTCTGCTGTTGCAAATGTATGTCCTGATTGATTAGAACACAACACCCAACATACGAGGTAGACAATCTTATCACTCAAGACCTCTCCTTATAGCACATCAATGTGCTGAACACTAACTTCATCAGTTCATCCACATATGCTTAAGATTAAAAACATCAGTCACTTGGAAGTAGTAAGTATCTTATCCTTTATATATAATGGCATGGTTCCAAAAGACATACTCAAGGTAGACCTGTCCAATGCATGAAACACGCACTAGAAGCGAAGTTTAGAAAGACCCTCTAATGACCTCGGTAGATCACCCCTATCAGGAGACTAGCCCACTATAGCCTTATCTTGGGAGAGTGCCCAACACTACCATTTGACTATGGACATCTTTATGATATATCCAAAATCTAGATTTAGACCTACTATATGTCTAGCGTCACTATCCACCATATCATCGAACCTTTACACAGTTTGTTACACATATATACCAAAGATAATATATGTAAGAAGTGCTCATAAATATAAACAATGATCAAATGTCTAGTTTATTATACTTGCACAAGTGGTCTTTAGGGCATACAATCCCAACACGAAGAAGGGCTATTTAAGGCCATTTTTAGCCTATCTTTTATATCTTTACACCCATACTCTTCACATACATTACAACAAAAACCAAACCCTAGTTCTCCCATCTCTCACACACACACTTTCACACATTTCCCACATAGATTCAAGTTTGTTTTGAGGGATTGAACAACTTTGAAAGTGAGATTCACTTAAGATTGTATAAGAATAGCTAGGAAGGAAAGAAAGTTTCATATTCTCTCTTTTATCCTATTTTATATTATGCTTGTGTAGATTTAATTGGGGTGATTTAGCTTGTGTAATAGGTTGATTTAACACTCTTATGTTACGGGATTTTGATGGCTTATATACATACTTTGTTCTTCATGTTTAATGGCTTTTACTCAATACATGTCTATATGTTTAATTAAATGCTTATGTGAGTAGTATGTGTATAAGTTGGAGTTTGTTTGCTACTAAACACCTCTAATCCATCTTATATTCATGTCTATGTGTTTATTTATGGATTGTATGGAGTGGGCATTGCTTTGTTCATGTCTATGTGAGGAATAGAATGCTTTATAGGGAACATAACTCCAATATTGCTGATATGATGATACCCAATTGCTATTAATGGTATAAATCAAGCATGACAATGTTTTGATAGTTGAATAGGTCCATTTATTCACAACACCATAGGCAAGAACATGTAGGATTGCACATGTAAGGCAAATCTCGTTATAGTAACCTTAGAATGACTGTGCACAATTTTGGACTAGCCTAGATCGAGTCCTATTTAGCTTTAAATCAAGCTAATAGAAGTTTGAATGGGTTTAGTCAACCTTAGTAAACCTAGGACTTGGTTTTAAATCCAATCAATGGCCTAGGTACTTGGGTAGATTCATTCTAGGTCACCTAGGAAGTCTTTTTAGTCCCTCCTATGGCTCTAGGTCATAAGGACCATGCCATAGCTCTAAGAATACACGCATAGGGACAGACCCGTATTAAGTCCCAGGGATAAAGACACTTGATATATTGCTGATATGATGATACCCAATTGCTATTAATGGTATAAATCAAGCATGACAATGTTTTGATAGTTGAATAGGTCCATTTATTCGCAACACCATAGGCAAGAACATGTAGGATTGCACATGTAAGGCAAATCTCATTATAGTAACCTTAGAATGACTGTGCACAATTTTGGACTAGCCTAGATCGAATCCTATTTAGCTTTAAATCTAGCTAATAGAAGTTTGAATGGGTTTAGTCAACCTTAGTAAACCTAGGACTTGGTTTTAAATCCAATCAATGGCCTAGGTACTTGGGTAGATTCATTCTAGGTCACCTAGGAAGTCTTTTTAGTCCCTCCTATGGCTCTAGGTCATAAGGACCATGCCATAGCTCTAAGAATACACGCATAGGGACAGACCCGTATTAAGTCCCAGGGATAAAGACACTTGATAGTGACCTAGTTAAGAGTGTCCTATAGTTAAGCCATTTCACCATAATCCCATAGCATAAGAGTCTCGAATCACGCATTAGCAAGCATAAGTCACCCTAACCCCTTTCCATTAGTTAAGTCCCCTCTAGATTAGTTTGTTTCCTATTTTCCATTCCCAATGCCCATAGTGTAGTTCTATTTTCCTTCCTTGAGCTCTTGATAATCCAAAATCCCAAAAAAAAATTGTGTTTAGTCTAGGTTTTCTTTTAGGCACCTTTTAAAGGATATACGAATAGGATTCCTTTTACGTAATAGCTTCTCTGTGGTTCGACACCCATTCTCGCACACACTATATTGCACCAATCCATGCACTTCCAGGTCTTTAGGGCTTGCACCTCTAGAGAGACATCAAGTTGTTAGTGCCATTACTAGGGAGGCATAGTGGTTTGTGTTCTTTGCCCGTGTATTTTAGTAGTTGGTTTTTTGTTTGTTTTGCTTTATTTTGTTAGCTTGCTTTGATAGTTGTTTATCTTGCTTTAAATTTAGTTTCTTTGATTTTTTGTGTTTACTTTTCATGTTTAGCATAGCTTGTTTATTTGGATTTCTTATTTTGCTTTTTCTTTTTGTTTTTAGTAGACCCCATAGCTTTATGGCTTTTTTGTTGTCGATTTAGGACAATTTTGAAGTTTTTGGGGTTGAAGTGACTAGCTTTAGAATAGTCGTATGCTTGGTAGGCAATCTCTTAGGAATCTCCTAATTACATTTAATCCCAAACCTGATAGGATTGCACGTCATTTTAGGAATTTAGGTGAGCTTCTAGAAAAGATGGCTAGGCCAAATAACCTTTCTATTCCTCCTATTCCCCTAACGAACCCTATTCCACTACATGATTACCATGGGTATCAAGCCCAAGATCATTTCAGACAAGAGCCTCTTAGGCCAGACCTACTCATAGAAAATGAGCCCACACTCAGGCAGTTCTTCCTCTCTAATGCCTTTGAGCCTAATTTGGCAATTCATGTTCTGTGGTTGGGGACAACGAGATTAAGCCTAGTATGTTGGCCATGCTTTCTTCCTTTATGGGAGGAGTAATGAGAGTTCTTTAGACCATATTACTGATTTTGTAGAGATGAGTTCCATTCTTTATGTCCCCAATGTGTCTCAAGAGGTCATTCACCTTAAGTTGTTCCCTTTTCTTTCCTAAGGATAAGGCTAAGTCTTGGTATCATTCTTTTCCTAGTGGTTGCATCACATCATGGGATAAGCTTCAATCTAGGTTCTACCAAAAGTTCTTCCCCATGGCCAAGACAATTGACCTTAGGGCATTAATTATGACTTTCTTTCAACACGATTTAGAGTCCTTTCATGAAGCTTAAGAAAGGTTTAATAAGCTTACTAGGCAGTGTCCTTACCACAGGTATGGTAATCATGACATATTCCAGTATTTCTTTCGAGGTTTGAATGATTAAAATAAGATAATGGTCAATGCCACTGCTAATAGTGGATTCTATAATTTGAAATTGACTGAGACATGGGAGAAAATGGATTTGTTGGCCGAGAACTCTTTTCGAAACACTGCTATGGAGAGGTATAGTCGAGAAGCAAATAGAAGTGGTTTTCATAAGGTAAGAGTTTATTTCAATTTTCCTGCTAAGATAGAAGCTTTGTCCCTTTTCTCTTAGAGTCAGAGGACTAGTTTTATATTTGTCCTCTACCTCATCAGTCATTGAAGTGTGTGCTTTATGTTCTGAGTCATCTCATGAGACCATAGCTTGCCTTTAGCACCCTAGTTTCCCAATTTCATACAAAAGCAAGTTTGTGCTACACAGGATTATTAATGTGAGTACAATCTGTACTCAAACACATACAATCCGGGTTGAAGGGACAACCCTAATTTTTTTTATAGACAAGGTC
Source organism: Cordia subcordata (assembly GCA_028554755.1). Classification (NCBI taxonomy): domain Eukaryota; kingdom Viridiplantae; phylum Streptophyta; class Magnoliopsida; order Boraginales; family Cordiaceae; genus Cordia; species Cordia subcordata. The sequence goes on from JAPTOF010000003.1 coordinate 10,648,523, forward strand.
AGCATGATTCTATCCATTCCCAGCCCCAAATCCCACTCCAATAGAGACAACGTCACGCTAAGCGTCCAGGGTTTTACAATATCAATCAATCTAGACTCACTAGTGCTCCTCAGCCATAGGCACTCCCTGTCCCTTCGAGTAGCCAATCCCTTAGCAATGACGTGATGAAGTTGATGTAGTTCATTTAGAATCAGTAACAGGCATTAGCTAGTCAGTAGTAGGAGTTAACAAATAATAGGTGATGTGTCTCTAGTGGTGCAAGTTCTAAAGAATCACAAGTGCACAGATTAGTGTAGTGTAGCCTTTGTGAGAACGGGTGTTGAACCATAGAGAGTCTATTTCTTAGAGTGGATTCTTTATGCATGTGTGTCCTAGAAAGTGCTTAAAAGAAAACCTAAACGAACCATTTTATTTTGGGAGTTTTTGGATTTTTTGGAGCTCTAACTAAAAAAATAAAACTACACTATAGGAATGGAAAATAGGGAATCAAACTATCTAGAGAGAACTAATATATGAATGGATTAGGGTTACTTTTACTTGCTAATGAGTGGTTCTAGACTCAAATGCTATAGGATTACATGGGATGGCTTAATTATCGGTTGTTCTCAACTAGGTTGCTAACTAGTGTCCTAATTTCTCCCCAAGACTCGGTACGAGTTCGTCCCTAGGCAGCACTTCGTAGAGCCACTATGTGTTCCTTAGGGCCTAGGGCCTTCAAAGTGACTAACTAGCTTCCTAAGTGACCTAGAATGAACTCACCCTAAACTGTTGGCTGGATTCAAAGCGAAGATCTAGTGTTGCTAAGGTCGACTAAACCTATCCAGACACCTATTGGTTGGTTTTAAAGTGAAAGGAGACTCAATTTAGGCTAGCCCTAAATTACGCATCGTCATACTAGGATCTCTGTAGCAGGATTTGACCTATGAGCATACTTATACATGTTCTAGGCCAAGGTATTTGCAAATAAAGGAACCTATTTGACTATCAAACATTGTCATGCTTAGATTACAACATTAAAAGCACTTTGTAACCAACATGTATGCAATATTGAGGTCAGATTCACTATTAAGCATGCAAATATACACATAGACATGAATATAGGTGATGTGTTGGTTTCATGTGTGATTTTGTGATGTCATTTGTGCGTGTTTGCATAAAGTTTTTGCATGCACATTTAAGGGTGTCTAGAGTATAATTGAGTGCACTTAGTGTAAAGTTTATGCATATTTGTTAATAATTGTACATAATGTATTTAGATGCATAAATGCTATACTAAGTGTTATATTCCATGTTCTATGAGTGTTTTGGAAGGGTTCAAACTTATGCGAGGAAGAAATGAGCTAATGAATGAAGACTAGAAAAAAAAGAATGAAGAACGGATCATTTTGATCCAGCCGGTCAACTTAGAAGAAGAGCCAGTCGACCGATTAGGCCGACCGGCCGCTCCAGAGAATAAAGAATTTAATTCGGTCGAGTTCCTCAAGGAGCCGGTTGACAGAGAGCATCAAGATTGAAGTCGGTCGGGAAAGAAAGAGGAGCTAGTCGACCGGCTAGGTCGACTGACTGTGCACTGAAGAAATCCATAAAAAGCTCATTTCAACTCATTTTTCAAAGGAGGAACTTTTATTTCTTAAATCCTAATAAACCCTAACCCTTTACCCACTTCACCAAACACCCTAAACCACCATCTAAATCCCACACCAAGCTAGGATTGAAGCATTAAACAAAGATTTGAAGGATTTGTACGGATTTGGAAGCAAGAATTTAGGGGAGTTCTTCTTGTTCTTTCTCTATTTCTTGTAAATATGTTGCTAGATTAGGCAACATTTAGGGTTGATTGTTGTTGTATATTAGATTAGGGTTTTGAATAATGGATTTGTGTTGATCTTTGGTCTTAATACATGTTTGTTTACATAAATTTATGGCATGATTCAATATGTCCATGTATTGGAAATCAAACATGTCTATGTGTTTGTTAAAATGCCTAAGTGAATATGCATATGTTATTTGTGCTTCAAATGCTCTTATCTACTTATTTGGGTGATGTGATTGTGCTTAATCTCGTGGCTTTGCTTAGTAGAGTAGGCTTTAGCTTTAAATCCAGCTAATAGGTTACATGCTATGCTTAGTCGAGTTTAGGTGCTAGTTCTTTGCTTTAAATCCAGCCAAGCAGATAAGTTAACTTAGACTAGAGTATCCCTCACCTACGTTAGTGTTGGTTAATCGAGCCTAATGTCACATAGTGTTTAGGTGCTAGTCCTTGGCTTTAAATCCAGCCAAGAGGATAAGTTCTAAGCACGGATTGCGTAGGCTAGAAGGAATTGGCCCTTAGCTTTAAATCCAGTTAACGGGTTAAACCACTAGTATTGGTTAAGAAAGCCCCTGATCAACGCAATGACAATAGAAGTCCCGAGCCTTGGATAGACCTCATCCATTATCATAGCCCAAGTCTTGGTGCAATGCAATCGCCCTAGGTCCCCTTCTTCTTTATTAGTGTTTCCTTCCTTAGTTTGGCTCTTGTAAATTCCTCCATAGATTAGTTTTTATTTTCCTTTTTTCGAGCTCCCTTCCATCCTAAAGTAAGCACACACACGCACGTAGCTAGTTTGAAGCACCCGAGCACATAGAGACCTAGCTAAGGTAGCCTCCCTGTGGAGACGATACCCACACTCAAATCTGCTATACCACAAACGATCCGTACGCTTGTGAGTGTAAAACTCGATATGAATAGCACACATCATTTTGCATTGTATTTCTATATCTATTTTGATGTGTTTTATACTTTATAAGGTGTATTAGTATAGCATTTATATTATACTTGAGCATATTAAGCTTTTGGTGTCTATAGTTGAGCTTAAAGCATAAATGCTACACTAAAGTACACTTATCTTATGTTCTAGATGAGTTTGAGGAATGCCTTGAGCTAAACAAAGATAGAGATGGCTTGGGCAAGTATTGAAGAAGATTTTTAAGGTGAAACGTGGAAGAAAATCATGTTGGGAATCTTCTGAAAAATGACCAAAGCAACCGGAAGCAAAACAGAGCTAAAACGAAGCCAAAAGAGAGCAAATAGGCACTACCGGAGCATTGGCTTCAGAGTACCGGTGCACCAGCTCACTATTTCGCCAAAAACAGAGAGCAAGTTTCTACTACTGGAATAGAGGCTCATTGGTATCGGTGCTCTAATTAACTATTCTAGTAGTCACAGAAATTAGCTGTATAAGCTCGCTTTTGGCCATTTTAAAAGACAAATTAAGTCATATTCTTTCACACCCATCTCTCAAAACCCTAATCCTCTCATCTCCCACCTCTCACACACTCTTCCATACATAAAAGCACTTTGAAATCAAGCCTTTAAGAGGATCAAGCATAAGGATTTGGGCATAGCTCTTGGATTGTAAAGATATCGCTTTGGATAAAAGGGTAGCTTCTTTGTCTCTCTTTTATCCTAAGTTAATGTATGTTTGATTAGAGCTATGTAGGGTGATTTACTCCTGTGTTATAGATGATTATTACATTATTGTTATGGGTATTTGATGGATTTCTATATATATGCTTAGGGCTTCAAAGGCTATTTTATATACATGTCTATGTGTTTGTTAAAATGCCTCAAAGAAGTTGCACATATACATTGAAGTCTATTATGCTATTAACCATTTCTATATCATTATGCTAGCATGTCTATGAGTTTATGTGGCGATTACATGAAGTGAGTATGACTATATACATGTCTATGTGTGTGTTAGCATATTTGATAGCATAAATAGATTCTATTGCATACATGTCGGGTGCCATTGCTTAAATTGGTGTAATATAAGTATTTTTATGTGCTTAGTATTAGAATACACCAGAATATTCTCAAACGCCATGCCTTAGATGTGTTTTCTTTGTGCTTAAATGTTAATATCTGCTATTGTGATGATGATCGATGGTGCATAAGTAATGGCTAGCCTAGGTCGAGTCTCCTTTAGCTTTAAATCTAGCTAATGGGTTTCAGGGTAGGTTAGTCGACCTTAGACAGACTAGGTCTTGGCTTTAAATCTAGCCAATGGTTTAGACGCTAGGGTTAGATCGATCTAAGTCACTTAGAATCCTAATTAGCTAGCCCTATGGCCCAAAGTCATAAAGACCATACGCCGTGGCTCTAGAGGTCAACAAATAGGGACTGATTCGCACTGAGTTTTAGATTGCTTGATTCCCCCATCATAGATACACTCACTACCTTTTTATTTCCTTGTTCTTAGATTAGGTTTACTTTTCCCGAGCTCCCTTTAAATCAAAAACCCCAAAAACATTGTAGTTAGGACCTCAACACATAGCTTTTAGGACGCACTTAGCTTAGGACACCATACACGTTAAGTCTTCCCGTGGATTCGACCCTGCACTCACACATACTGTACTACACACGTCCCGTGTGCTTACAAGTTATTTAGGCTTGTGCCACGAGATAGTGATCAATAGGCATTACCTACTTCATAAATTCTACTCATAAACACTTAAACATGATTATAGAATGGATTAGAGGTATTTAGTAGCAAATAGACTTCAATTTATGCATATGCAACTCTTACAGGCATATTGTCAAACACCTAGACATGTGTTGAATGATAGCCATTTGAAATAAGGAAAACATAGCATATGTATATATATATTAAGCCATCAAATCTCATAACATAAGCGTATATAATCAACCCATTACACAAGTTCAATCACCCTAAACAAGTCTACTCAAACATAATATAAAATAGGATGAAAGAGAGAATAGGATGCTTCCATTTCATTCTAGCAACTCTTATACAAATTTCTTGAGCAAGCTGCAATCCAAGTGTTTGAAACCCTCCAAATAAGCTTGAATCTAGGTGGACGCGTGTGTTAGTATATGTATTAGAGGTGGGTGAAGGTAGGGTTTTGTGTCTGTGATGGGTGTGGGAGAATGGGTTCAAAGATATCCAAAAAGGGCTTAAATAGTGCAGCAAATGCGTCCAGTCGGGGTCCTTGGCCGATCGACCGGTCTAAGTGTCTTGCTTTCTTGTTTAGCTATTCAACGTGGTCAGTTGACTACCCTCAGAGAAGGGGTTGACCAGCCAGGTCAGAACCTTGGCCGATTTCCTTGCGTTGTGTTAGTTTCGTCCCAATTACTTTTTTCTTCACCTGATTGCCTTAAAAAGCTTATTTTATGCTTCTCCCACATCTCGAACACATTTATATTGACTCCATCATCAATTATCCATCAATTCAAGTCCTAAGCTCTTGATTAACTTTACCAAACACAAGAAATAAGCATGCATTAGTGTAGTGTTTTTCTTTAAAAACACAAAAACACAACACATGCACATCAATAAGCAAAAGCTAGACAGTTATAGGCAACAAGTGACTAGGTTTAAGGCACAGTTAAGGTAGCTTCAAGTTAATCTAGAAGGTCTAACAAATGGGAAGGGGTTAGGGTGACTTCAACTTATAAATGAGTGATTCTATACTCAAATGCTATGGGATTAAAGAATGATGGCCTGCTTTCAAAATTGATCTTAACTAGGTTGCTAAATTAGTGTCTTAATTTCCCCCTAGGATTCTGTACGAGTTCGTCCCTAGGCGGCGCCTTCTAGAGCTACGGCATGGTTCTTATGACCTAGGGCCTTAAGAGTGACCAATTAGCTACCCAGGTGACTTAGAATGAGCCTACCCTAGTACATAAATCATTGGCTAGATTTAAAGCCAAGACCTAGTATTGCTAAGGTTGACTAAACCTATCTTAAAACCTTTGGCTGGATTTAAAGCCAAAGGAGACTCGGCCTAGGTTAGCCCTAAATTGCTTACCGTCATTCTATGGTCACTATGGCGAGATTTGACTTGATAGCACATTCCTACATGTTCTTGGCCAAGGTGTTCGCGAATAAATGAATCTATTCAACAACCAAACATCATCATACTCGGATTATACCATTAGAAGCAATTAACAACCAACATGTATTCGTTATTGACGTCATATTCACTACTAGGCTTGCAAATATACATATAGACATGAATATAAGCATTACCCACTTCATATCATCCACATATAAACACATAGACATGATTATAGCATGGATTAGATGTGTTTAGTAATAAATGGACTTCAATTTATACATATGTTACTCATTTTGGCATTTAATCAAACACTTAGACATGAATGAGAAAATAACCATTTGAACAAGAAAATCAAACATGTATATATATTCAGCCATGTAATCCCATATCATAAGAGTATATAGCTAACCCATTACATAAGTTAAATCACCCTACACAAGTCTACTCAATCGTAATAAGAAATAGAATGAAAGAGAGTTTATGAAGCTTCCCTTTCATCCTCGCTAATCTTGTACAAAGATCTTGAGCAAACTTGAATCCAAATGTTTGAAACCCTCTAAATCTTCGTGCTTCAAGGTGATAAGAAGTGTGAGAGAGTGTGTGAGATGTAGGTGAAAACTATGGTTAAGAGTGTGTATGTGTGTGATGGGTGTGTAAAGATCCTCTCTACAATTCTCCAAAAGATCCCCCTTTTAGTCTGAAAATCGGGCTTTTATATCGGCTTTTCACAAACTACCAGTCGACTTAGTCGGTCGATCAGCTTCTCCTCTGAGCTCGACCAGCTTTTTGGTGGCACTCTCTAGCCTAGCTGGTGGACCGGCTCCTTCTCTTAGGTCGTCCAGCTAACTTTCTTCCTCTATTCTTTGTCTTTTCGGCATCTGAACTTCTCATTTTGACCTGTACATCTCCCATCTTCGTCACCTATCATCATTCAATCTCGATCTCAACCCAAAGTTCACCTAAATCATTGAAAATGAGCAATTAGTGTAGCAATTTGTCTCTTAAACTCAATATGTACATTTGTTTATGCTTAAGCCTATTCTTACCAAAAGCACTACACTAATGCATCTTTTAGAGCATTGAATACCTCTTAAATATAGGTAAATAACGATGCAAACACACACAAAAACACAACATATCAATACCCCTAAACCTTCTCCTTTCTTTTCCCCAAGCAAGTCCAATCTTAAGTTTATTTCTAGAGCCACCAAAGGGATTGACTTTCTATCAAAGTTAGTCTAAGAACCATGAAGGGGGCATTTCTATCAAAGTTAGCCTCTTTGAATCTTCCTTCTACTCATAAGGGGTCTCGTTCCTTGTGGGAATTTCTCAAGTAGCCAAGCCACCACAAGCCTAGGATTCTAACTCACACGCATGAGATGTTGATATTTCGTGCTCCCTCAACTAACATGGCCTCCCCAACATGCGCCAAGCCTCAAAGACAAGATGAGAGAATATACAAACATAATGGCCTAAAACAAGCCTTATTCACATATTTACATAGAGGATAACTTGTGCTAAGTTGACATTGTGTCACTTATGCACTTATTCACATAACTTTTTGGTGCCTTTGGCTTTTTCTCTTTTTCACTTTTTTTTTATTTTTCATATTTTTGCACCTTTTTGCCTTTTTCAATTTTTTTGAATTTTTCATGCTTTGTATTGTATTCACAAAAAGAAAAGAAAAAGAAAGGCTTTAGCACATCAACAGGGACCAATCAAGGAAGGGCACTCATATCAACAACCTTTTTTTCAACACTCTTTCCTATCAAGCTATGGGGTGGCTATATGAGTCATTCTTAAAGGTCCTCATTCCCCACAACTTTGAAGGGCATCCCCTCCAAGACTTAATTTTCAAACCACTCTATTCATTTCCCTACAATGCATCTTATATTCACTAATTAATAGAGTCAATCACAATGGTCAATGAAAGAAATAAATGACTCTATATGCATCAAATTTGAAAAATTTTCACCATTTTTAAGCACATAATGCAATCTACCCTAAGCCAAATATAAAACAAGAAAACCAAAATCCCGCACACCCAAACCTAAACTTTGCTTGTCCTCAAGCAAATAGATCAAAACACATAAACAAGCAATTTGGTATTACAAAGCAAGTAAAGGTGGTGGGGATAGGGTAAAACATGGGGAACAAGTAGATAAAGGATAGATATGATCTTGTTCTTCAAAGCTTTCCATGCCAATGATAAATCATCATACCACTAATCATGTGACTTACAATTCATAAACACTCACAAAGAAAAACAAGATTAGCAGTATTGCCTATGCATGCTTATATTGGCAAGTGTAATAATAAGCAATGGTGTATCTTATGGGACAAAGGATCGGGATTTAACACTTTGATATGAGTGAAAGAAAAAGGAAGAAGTTAAAAAGGAAAGAAAGTGAAATAAATACAAAATTACAAAATTGAACCTAGGTTGCCTTCCAGCAGCGCTAACCATCATGCCATCAGCTAGGCAAATACTAACTCATCTTCAACTTCCATAGATAGGGTCCCGAAGCATTAAAACCTCCACACGAGCCATGCTCAAATCATATGCATGCTTCAAGCATTGCCTATTCACCGTTAACTCTCGGCCATCCTTCATGTCTTTAATCTTGACTGCTTCGGAAGGATAGGCAACCATCACCTCATATGGACCATCCCATCTTGTCTTGAGCTTTTCTGGAAAGAGTTTCAATCGTGAGTTAAACTAGACTTTATTAGAAGGAGAGAATGATTTATTAATAATGTGTTAATCATGAATTCTCTTCATCCTATCCTTCTAAAGTTTGGCATTCTCATATGCCTCGAATCTAAACTCATCCAATTCTGCTAGGTCTAGCTTCCGTTTCTCACCCGCTCTTGCCAAGTCAAAATTTAGGGCTTTGATTGCCTAATAAGCTCTATATTCTAGTTCTACTAGCAAGTGACAAGCTTTCCCATAAATCAATCTATACGGAGACATACCAATAGGAGTCTTAAAGGCCGTACGGTAGGCCCTCAATGCATCATTTAGCCTAATAGACCAATCTCTCCTATCGGGCCTAACCGCTTTCTCTAGAATGTGCTTGATCTCCCTATTGGACACATCTACTTGTCCACTAGTTTGCAGGTGATAAGGAGTGGCTACCATATGGGTGACCGAATATCTTCTCAACAAGGCCTTCAAAGTCCTATGGCGAAAATGCAAACCCCCATGACTAATCAAGACCCTAGGGACTCCAAATCTAGAGAAAATGTTCTCCTTAATAAACTTAACCATTACCCTATGGTCATTAGTGCGTGTGGGAATTGCCTCAACCCATTTGGGCACATAATCAATGGCCACTAAAATGTATTGGTACCCAAAAGAAGATGGAAATGGACCCCATGAAATCTATACCCCAAACATCAAACAACTCACATGGAAGAATAAGGGATAAAGGCATCATGTTTCTCCTAGAGATGGACCTAGATTGTTGATATCTAAAATGCTTTTCACAAACTTAAATAAATGAGTCTATTCAACTACCAAGCATTGTCATGCTTGGATTACACCATTAGAAGCAATTAACAACCAACATGTATTCGTTATTGAAGTCATATTCACTACTAGGCATGCAAATATACACATAGACATGAATATAAGCATTACCCACTTCATATCATCCACATATAAACACATAGACATGATTATAGCATGGATTAGATTTGTTTAGTAATAAATAGACTTCAATTTATACATATGTTACTCATTTAGGCATTTAATCAAACACTTAGACATGAATGAGAAAATAACCATTTGAACAAAAAAATCAAACATGTATATATATATTCAGCCATGTAATCCCATATCATAAGAGTATATAGCTAACCCATTACATAAGTTAAATCACCCAACACAAGTCTACTGAATCATAATAAGAAATAGAATGAAAGAGAGTTTATGAAGCTTCTCTTTCATCCTAGCTAATCTTGCACAAAGCTCTTGAGCAAACTTGAATCCAAATGTTTGAAACCCTCTAAATCTTCATGTTTTTAGGTGATGAGAAGTGTGAGAGAGTATGTGTGATCTGGGTGAAAACTAGGGTTAAGTGTGTATGTGTGATGGGTGCGTAAAGATCCTCTCTATAATTCTCCAAAAGATCCCCCTTTTAGTGTGAAAATCGGGCTTTTATATCGGCTTTTCACGGACTGCCGGTCGACCCCGACTTCTCCTCTGAGCTCGACCTGCTTTTTGGTGGCACTCTCTGGACTGGCCGGTAGACCGGATCTGGAGGGGTGGTCGTCCAGCTGTTTTCAGCACCTCTCTAGAGTGGCTAGTCAGCTCTTTCTCTTAGGTCGTCCGGCTGACTTTCTTCCTCCATTCTTTGTCTTTTTGGCCTCCGATCTTTTCGTTTTGACCCGTACATCTCCCATTTTCTTCACCTATCATTGTTCAATAAAGTTCACCTAAATCATTGAAAACGAGCAATTAATGTAGCAATTTGTCTCTTAAACTCAATATGTACATTTCTTTACGCTTAAGCCTATTCTTATCGAAAGCACTACACTAATGCATCTTTTAGAGCACTGAATATCTCTTAAATATAGGTAAATAACAATGCAAATACACACAAAAACACAACATGTTAGATACTTACTGCTACTAAATGATCATTGCCCTTAATCTTGAGCATATGTGGATGAACTAATGAAGTTAGGGTTTGGTACTTTGATTCACCTTGGGTGAGATCTTACTTTATTAAGATCAACAACCTCGTGTGTTGAGTGCCAAGTTGTAATTAATTAGGACAGGCATATGCAATATGGAATCTATATGCTCTCTTTGGGGTTGTCCAAATTTATCACTGAATCTAGATCTTGTGATACTACTTTTATGGGTGTATCGGTCATATGGCTTAAGGGTCGCTCCCGAAATCAAGAGATTCTGTGACCAAGGATGGTTGGCAATAGGACAAGAGACCCAAAAGAAAAGATGCAGCTAAGGAGATGATAGTACACAGGCCAAAGGACCAGCCTTAGTCGTGGGTATGCATAAAAGGGCATTATGATCAGTTATTTAGTAGGTCAAAAATAAAGTTCACATTCTTTTGTGATAAGCTTTTGCGTAATAGTAATTATTCTTGGAGTACAACTTTGATCTTATAATGGAATAGATCAGAGTTAAAAATAATTATTATTATGTCGCCTAGATCAGGTAAGGACATTTTTTATTATTTTTGGAAGTCAAGGTTAGTTGTGTCTTCTTGGTCGCTTCCCTAGTTGAAATGACTTTGAGAGAGTAATAATGAAAGAGCAAATTCCATATTGTGGTAGTAGTCTTATTGGGCCAAAGCTTGGATTTGGGCTTAGGCTTTCTTTAGAGTCCAAGATAACCTAATAAGGTTTGGGTGGTTTCTTATTAGGCTTGAGCCTCTACATGGATTATGGACTACGTGTTAGGCTTAGATTGTGGGCTTGGCTTAATCTTCCAAGACATGTGCTAGAAAGTTACCACAAGAAAAATTCAAATTGTACAAGTAACTTCCATGGCATGTGACAAACATTTACTACTACGAAAAAGTTTCCCACATGGAAAGTTTATAAGGTTTAGGTGCCAAACTTTTCCTATAAATAGGCAAGACTTTAAACCATTTCTAGCATCAAAAAAAAATTTTAGTTGATCTCTTCCATTTTGGCAAGAGAATACTATAACACATAGTATACACTTATTGTATGATTTTTTGCTCTAGATTTTCAAGAGCATATTACTTTGCTTCTTCCCACAAAAGAGGCTATTCTCTTAACACAAGTTTCTTTAACCATAGGAAAGAAGGATAGGGAGTTGCATATTGCGAGACCCTTATAGTAAATTTTTTTGGTGGCCTTGTTCGTGAGTGAGAACAAAGATCATGAAGGTTTTAGCTTTATCAAAGGCCCCACGCTTCAAGAGGTTAGCTTTACATATTTTGCAATTACTAGTTATGTTCTATATGTTCTTAAAAATGTTCTTGTGTATGTTATGTGGTTATTTTATTTTCTTAGCATGTTTTCTTAGTAGAATTTTTTGAAAATATGGACTAGGATAGACCACATGTAATATTATCGATCCTACAGAGAATTCATGATAAACATATTCTAAAGAAATCATTCTCTTCCACCGATAAAGTTTGGTTGTTTAACTCACATTTGAAGCTGTTTCTAAGTAAGCTTAAGTCAAGACGGGATGGTTCGTATAAAGTATTGATAGCCTACCCTTCCGGAACAGTCAAGATCAAGGACTTAAAGGATAACTAAGAGTTGACAGCAAATGGGCAGTGCCTGAAGCATGCATATGATCCGAGCATGGCTCGTGTGGAAGTTTTAATGTTTCAGGACCCTATTTATGGAGATTGAAGATGAGTTGGTGTTCGCCTGGCTGATGGCAAGGGAACCTAGGTTCAATTTTGTAATTTCGTACTTGTTTTATTTTCCTTTCTTTTTGTTTTTCTTTCTTTTTCTTTCACCTACACCAAAAGTGCTGAATCCCGATCCTTTGTCCATTAAGATACACCGTTGCTATTTATTACACATGTCAATGCAAGCTTGTATAGGTAATGCTATTAACCTTGTTTTCTTTGTGAGTGTTTGTGAATTGTGAGTTATAGAATTAGTAGTATGGTTATTTATCATTGGCATAGAGAGCTTTGAGATAATGCAAGGTTGTATCAATCCATTCTCCACTTGTTCCCTATGTTTCTACCCCATTCCTACCATCCTTACTTACTTTGTAATGCCAATTAGCTTGTTTGTGTGCTTTGTTTTATTTGCTTGAGGACAAGCAAAGTTTAGGTTTGGGGTGTGGGAGTTTGGTTTTCTTGTTACATGCTTTGTATAGGGTAGATGTGCATTATGTGCTTAAAATGGTGAAAATTTTTCAGTTTTGTGGCATGTAAAGTTGTTTATTTCTTGGTTGATCATTGTGTTAGCTATTGTGGTTGACTCAATTGATTGGTGAATATGAGTTGCATTGTAGAGAGTGAATAGAGTGGATTGAAAATCAGGTCTTGGAGGAGATGCCCTTAAAAGTTGTGGGGAGTGATGACCTTTAAAAATGACCCTTGTAACCAACCCACAGCTTGGTAGGAAAAAGTGAAGAAAGAAAGGGTTGTTGATGTGAGTGCCCTCCCCTTGATTGGTCCTTTTTCTTGTGCCTAAGCCTTTCTTTTTCTTTTCTTTTTCTGTGAATATAATACAAAACATGAAAACTTCAAAAAAATTGAAAAAGGCAAAAAGGTGCAAAAATATCAAAAGATAAAAAAAATTTGAAAAAGAGAAAAAGCCAAAGGCACCAAAATAGTTTTGTGAATAAGTGAATAAGTGACACAATGTCACCTTAGCACAAGCTATCCTCTACGTAGATAGGTGAATAAGGATTTTTATAAGCCATTTTGTTTGTATATTCTCTCTCTTCTTGTCTTTGAGGCTTTGTGCAAGTTGAGGAGGCCATGTTATTTGAGGGGGCATGAAATATCAATATCCCAAGTGTGTGAGTTAGAATTCTAAGCTTGTGGTGGATTGGCTACTTGGAAAATTCCCACGAGGACTGAGACCCCTTATGAGCAGAGGGAGGATCCAAAGAGATTTGGGGATCTCCCCACAATAAGAATGCCCACTTCATGCTCCTTAGACTAACCTTGATAGCGAGTCAATCCCATAGGCAACCCTTTGTATCAACCTAGAAATAGACTCAAGATTACACTTGCTTGGGGACAGGCAAGGAGAAGGTTTGAGGGTGTTGATATGTTGTGTTTTTGTGTGCATTTGTGTTGTTAATTGCCTATGTTTAAGAGGTGTTTTAAGCCCTAAAAGATGCATTAGTATAGTACATATAATAGAGTTATGCTTGAGCGTAAGCAAATGTACGTAGTTGAGTTACTAAGTCAAATGCTATACTAAATGCTTAATTTTGTGCCTTAAGTGAGCTAGAGGGCTAAAACGAAGTGTAGACGTTGATGGGTGATAAAGATGAAAGATGCACGGGTCAAGGGGAGAAGATTGAAAGCCAAAAAGACAAAGAATGGAGGAAGAAAAGCCAGCCGGATGACCTAGAAGAAAAGCCGGTCGACCAACTAGGTCAACCGACCGCTCCAGAAAGCAATAAAAAATTTATGGTCAAGTTCCTCCTTCAAGCCGGTTGACCAGCTAGGTTAGCTGGCCTCTCTAGAGAGCTACAAGAAAAATTCGATTGACCACCCCTCCAGAGCCGGTCGATCGACAATGCACTGAAATCTATAAATAGGGCCCGATTTTATAGAGATCTAAGAAGACTTTTAGACCTAACATACACACTTCACACCTAAAATCTCACACACTTAACCCTAGTTTTCACCCACTTCACACACACTCTCTTACACATTTATCACCTTGAATCAAGTTGATATGGAGGGTTCCAAACATTTGAATTCAAGTTTTCTCAAAAGCTTTGTACAAGACTAGCTAGAATAAAAGGGAAGCTTCATAATCTCTCTTTTATTCTATTTTCTATCAAGATTGAGTAGACTTATGTAAGGTGATTTAGCTTATGTAATAAGTTAACTATATACTTTTATGAGATGGGATTTGATGGCTTAATATATACATTTTTTATTTTCTTGTTCAAATTGTTATTTTTTCATTCATGTCTAAATGTTTGATAAATTGCTTAAATGAGTAGCATGTGTATAAATTGAAGTCTATTTGTTACTAAACACATCTAATCCATGCTATAATCATGTCTATGTGTTTATATCTGGCTGCTACAAAGTGGGTAACGCTTATATTCATGTCTATATGTATGTTTGCATACCTAGTAGTGAATATGACTTTAATAATGCATAAATGTTGGTTCTTAATCGATTCTAATGGTGTAATCCGAGTATGATGATGTTTGGTGGTCGAATAAAACCCGTTATTCACGAACACCTTGGCCTAGAACATGTATGAATGCGCTAGCAACTCGAATTCCACTATAGTGACCTTAGAATGACGACATGTAATTTAAGACTAGCCTAGGTCAAGTCTCCTTTGGCTTTAAATCCAATCAATAGGCTTCCGGATAGGTTTAGTCAACCCTAGCGACACTAGGTCTCAGCTTTAAATCCAGCCAATGGTTTAGGTACTAGGGTAGGTTCGTTGTAAGTCACCTAGGGAGCTAGTTAGTCATTCTTAAAACCCTAGGTCATAAGAACCATGCCATAGCTCTAGGAGGCATCGTCTAGGGACAGACCTGCACCGAGTCATAGGGGAAAATTAGGACACTAATTAGCAACCTAGCTAAGAGCAACCACCATAGTAAGCCATCATCCTTTAATCCCATAGTATCTGAGTATAGAATCACCCTTTCATAAGTCAAAGCCATTCTAACACCTTTGTATTTGTTAGTTCCCTCTAGATTAGCTTGTTTCCCTAGTTTCCATTCTCGTAGTGTAGTTTTATTTTTTTTACTCTCGAGCTCCTGTTAATCCAAAAGCTCAAAAATATGCTTAGTATAGGCTTTCTTTTATGCACCTTTAGCACACATAAGCACAGAATCCACTCTACCAACTAGCCTCCCTGTGGTTCGACACCCATTCACACATACACTCT
Source organism: Cordia subcordata (assembly GCA_028554755.1). Classification (NCBI taxonomy): domain Eukaryota; kingdom Viridiplantae; phylum Streptophyta; class Magnoliopsida; order Boraginales; family Cordiaceae; genus Cordia; species Cordia subcordata. Next base: position 10,663,943 of record JAPTOF010000003.1, read on the forward strand.
ACTACACTGATCCGTGTGCTTACGGGTCTTTAGAGCTTGCACTCGAGAGACGACATCACATAGGTTATAGTGCGTCACATGAGTTGGTTATCCTTATGCCAAGGGGTGTAAAGACACTGGTACGACCCAAGTGAAGTGTGGAGACATGCTCACTGAACATGACCTTATTTACAAGCGTCCTGTGGTATGTACCCTACTATCAATGAATAGCTTGTGGTGCATACGGATGTTGTATTCCCTCAGAACTGAGATCACCATAGAGACTTGTGGATTATTCCCCATACTTTAGTACTGGACTATCTAGATTTCTAATATGGTGACATAAGACTACTAGATGTGGGCAAGTACCATGAAGTCAATGCGTGCTCCAAGTATTAGGAGAATGATATTTTTCTTTGTCCTAGTTCATTAAGACTTTGGCCAAAGCTTTCTGCATTATGTGTCACGTGTTTACGTCATGATGAGTCATGATGAGATTGGGACTTGACATGGAATAGTTGATTAGGGGTTTGACAGTTTACCATGCCTCTAGGGTTATTTTGGAATATCAAGGGTCATAAGGAATCCATCATAGTGCCCAGGATTGTTAAAGATTGCCTTGTAACTATTCGGCTTATTCGGACATTAGGAACCATTACTAGACGGTATCATCGATTAATACAAGGATAGTCCTTATATTACCGGTTTAAGTTTAAACCTATGGAGTCACGCATATGGTCGAGAATTAATTACAAGATTGGCCCTACTATAATAAAATCGATCACATTTAATTATCAATTAAATGTGTTGTTATTTAATTATGAATTAAATAATATTATAAGTGATTGATATTATAGATATTTAATTGAGAATTAAATAATGTTTTAATTATTTATTACGGGCCATGGAATTAATTTTGACTATGTCTAGCTGGCACTAGACATGTTGATCAAAATTAATTTATGGGCTATTATTTATAAATTAAATAGGAATTTAATTTAGGCTTTAATATGGATTTTAAAAGTCCATAACTCTAAGCCTAAAGAGTTAGGCTTATTGGGTTATGGGAATGGACTTTAAGAAATCCCAAGATCTCCCTATAGAAGAAAAGCTGAAACTCTGAAAAAAGCTCAAATACAGCTTTTTTTAGAAGCCAGAATTTTTAGCTTATCAAAAAAAGCTATTTTTCAAAAGCTGTAAAAAAAAGCGCTTTTGAAAAAAGCCAATCCAAATGGGCTCATAGTATAGACAAGAATAAAGAGAAGAATGTAAAGCTCTCTCATTATCCTTTCTTACTCTTTACAAATCTTGCTCCAAAGCCCTTCAAATACAAGCTTGTTTATAGATGGAATTGATGTTGGATTGAGTGTGTGAGGTGGGTTTTAAGTTGATTTTGGGTTCAGGCAAATAGGTAGGTGAAAAGGTTAGTGTTCCCCCTCAAAAGTTGCTAAAAAATGGCTTAAATAGAGTTGTCAATGCCCAGGACTAAGGGACCAGTTGGTCAATTGGCTTTGGGGCTAAGTTAACTAGCCTAAATTGGCCCAGATTCTGATCTGGCCAGTCAACCTAGCTAGTCGACCGGCCTTGACAAGAGGTCGACCAGTCTTGACAGTAAAATGTTCATATCTTGCTTGTTTTGGCTCCGATTTGTGCACTATTTTTTATGGCTTCGTACCATTTCTAGGGATCTTCCAAGCCATATTTTTCACCCTAAAACATGTCCAATATTTGTCCATGTCCTTCTTTGGTTGCAAGCTCCGAATTTAACTCTTTTTGCGCTCTGTTTTGCCTCGGTCGCTTCTTCCTTTGCCCGACCACTTCCAAATGCATTTTCCAAGCCTCATTTAAGTCCAAACACCTTTGAATTTAATCCACATCCTAAATACCACCAATCAAATTCCAATCATCTCTCCAAATCTCACCCAAGATAAGCAACAAATGCGCATTAGTGTAGCATTTAAGTTTAACCCACAATTATGAACATGAAACCCTAATGTGCACAAGTATGACTTAAATGCTATATTAATACACTAAATGAAGCTTAAAAACACCTCAAAACAAGTATATACATACAATGCATTAGCGTACACAAAACTAACATATCAGGTTATAATTAGATCCCTGTGTTTCTTGAGGACCAGGAGAAGACCAATTTTACTTGTCCTTATGGCACTTTTGCTTATGGGAAGATGCCCTTCAGTCTTTGCAATGCGTCAGTGATGTTTCAGAGGTGTACGATGTCCATTTTTAGTGACATGATAGAAAAGCATTAAGAGATCTTCATGGATGATGTCTCAGTCTTTAGTGATAGCTTTGATGACTGCTTGAGTCATCTTTCTTTAATCTTAGACCGTTGTGTGGAGAAGAACTTAGTGTTGAGTTGGGAGAAGTCCCACTTTATGGTACAGAGAAAGATAGTCTTGGGTCACGTAGTTTCATCTAGTGGTATTCAAGTTGACCCAGGTAAGGTAGAGTTGATTGAGAAGTTGACTGCCCCTAAGTGTGTTAAGGATGTTAGATGTTTTTTAGGGCATGCAGGATTCTACCATAGGTTCATTAAAGATTTTAGCCATATAGCATGTCCCTTGTCTAAGCTCTTAGCATAAGATGTCCCCTTTGCGTTTGATGATGAGTGTGTTAGAGTTGTCAATAGGCTTAAATCCTTATTGTCGTCCTCTCTAATCATTTAGCTACCTAATTACAGCCTCCTATTTCCGGCTATATGTAATGCATCTAACTCTGCGATAGGAGCTTTTTTAGGTCAAAGGCAAGATAAGTTGCCCTATGTAGTGTACTATGCTAGTAAGAATCTTAATAAGGCTCAAAAGAATTATACCACTACAGAAAAAGAGCTTCTAGTAGTAGTCTTCTCCCTTGACAAGTTAAGGTTGTAGATCCTAAGGTCCAAGGTGATTATTTACACCGATCATGCGACGTTGAGGTATTTGTTAACTAAGAAATAATCTAAGCCTGCTTGATTAGGTGGATGCTCCTTTTTCAAGAGTTTGAAGTAGAAATTTGGGACAAGAAGGGTAGTGAGAATTTAGTTACAGATTATCTTTCCCGTCTTATGAGTGAGTCCTCTAGTGATCCTTTCCCTTTTCACGATTCCTTTCCAAAAGAGCAATTGTTTTCCATATGTCATCATACACCGTGGTTTGCTCATATAGTCAATTATCTTGCCACAGGGCATTTTCCCTCCCGTTGGGAGAAGAGAGAATGAGAAAGGTTCCTAGCGCAACTAAGGAATTTCTTTTGAGAGGATCCCTATCTTTTCAAAGTATGTGTAGATCAAGTGATTTGACAGTGTGTGCTCGAGGAGGAATTTGAGAGCGTGTTTATTATGTGTCATGATGAGGGTTGTGGAGGTCATTTTAGTGGCAAGAAGACCACCGCGAAGGTCTTGCAATGTGAATTCTATTGGCCTAGTCTCTTTAGGGATGCCCAAGAGTATTGTAAGAAGTGTGTTAGATGTAAACAATCTGGGTCCATCTCTAGGAGAACATGATGCCATCATCTCCTATTCTTCAATGCGAGCTTTTTGATTTTGGGGTATTAATTTCATAGGCATGTTTCCACCCTCCTTTGGGCACACATTTTAATGGCCATGGACTATGTATCTAAATGGGTTGAGGTAATTCCTACATGAACTAATGACCATAGGGTAGTTGTGAGTTTATTAAGGAGAACATTTTCTCTAGATTCAGAGCCTCTAGGGTAAGGTCTTGATTAGTGATGGTGGTTTGCACTTTCATCATAGTACATTTGAGGCCTTGTTGAGGAGATATTCGGTCACCCATAAGGTTGCCTCTCCTTATCACCCATAAACTAGTGGACAATTAGAGGTGTTTAATAGGGAGATCAAGCACATTTTAGAGAAAATGGTTAGGCTTAATAGGAGAGATTGGTCTATTAGGTTGAATGATGCTTTGTGGGCCTATTATATTGCTTTTAAGACTCCATTGATATGTCACCGTATAGTTTAGTTTATAGGAAGGCTTGTTACTTGCTGATAGAGCTTGAGCATAAGGATTATTGGGCAATCAAAGTCCTAAATTTTGATTTGACAAGAGCGGGTGAGAAAAAAAAAGCTTGACTAAGCGGAATTGGAAAAGCTTAGATATGAGGTGTACGAGAATGCCAAACTTTATAAGGATAAGATGGTAAGGATTCATAATAGACCATTCTTAAGAAATCATTCTCTCCCTATGATAAAGTTTGGCTATTTAATTTATCTTTGAAGCTCTTTCCAGGTAAACTCAAGACATGATAGGATGATCCATATGAGGTGTTGGTGGCCTACCCTTTTGAAGTAGTCAAGAACAAGGATTTGAAAGATGGTCGTGAGTTGACAATGAACGGCCAACGCTTGAAGCATGCATATGATCCGAGCATGGCTTGTGTGGAGACTATAGCACTTCAATACCCCATCTATAGACGTTAAAGATGAGTTGGTGATTGCCTAGCTAACGGCATGGTGGTTCTCTCTACTAGAAGGCAACCTAGGTTAAATTTTGCAATTTTGCACTCTTATTTCATTTTCCTTTTGTTTGTTTTCTTTCTTTTCTTTTCATCCAAAATGTTGAATCCCCGATCCCTTTCCCCATAGGGTACACCTTTGTTTAATATTTGAACATGCCAAAGCGAGCTTACATTGGCAATGCTACTAATTTGTGTCTTGTGAGTAGTTGTGATTTGTTGAGTAACAGGGTTAGTAGTTGGAATGTTGATCATTGGCATGGGAAAGCTTTGAAGAAGAATGCAAGATTGTATCAATTCTTTTGCCACTTGTTCCCCATCTTTCTACCCCATCCCTACTACCCTTACGTGCTTTATGATGATTATTTGCTTGTAGTCTGCTTTGCTCTATTTCCTTGAGGACAAGCAAAGTTTACATTTGGGGTTGTGGGAGTTTGGTTCTTATTGTTTTATGCTTTATTAGGGTAGATAGCATTATGTTTGTAAAATGGTGTAAAATTTTTAAATTTTTGTGCATATAGAATCTTTATCTCTTGATTGATTGAACTGTTGGCTATTATGATTGACTCAATTAATTGATAAAGATTAGTTGCATTATGGGGAATGAATGGAGTGGATTGAAAACTAAGTCTTGGAGAAGATGCCTTTAAAAGTAGTGGGAAGTAGGGACCTTTAAGAATGACCCTTATAGCCATCCCATAGCTTGGTAGGAAAGAGTGTTGAGAAAAAGATTGTTGATGTGATTACCCCTTCCTTGATTGGTTCTTTTTTATGTGCTTAAGCCTTTGTTTCTCTTTTCTTTTTGTATAAATGCAATGCAAAACACAAAAAGTCCAAAAAAATTAAAAAAACCAAAATTTACAAAAACATCAAAAAAGTGAAAATTCGAAAAAATTAGAAAAAGAAAAAAAAGCCAAAAGTACAAAAAGTTTCATGAACAAGTGCATAAGTGACACAATGTCATCTTAGCATAACCTATCCACTTCATAGATATGTGAATAAGGCTTTCATAAGCCATTGTATTTGTATATTCTCTCTCATCTCTTCTCTTATCTTTGAGGCTTTGTGCATGTTAGGGAGGCCATGTTAGTCAAGGGAGCATAAAATATCAACATCCTGAGTACATGCGTTAGAATCCTAGGCTTGTGGCTATTGGGCTATTTGCGAGGCCTTTTATGAGTAGAGAGAGGATCCAAAGGTGCTTGGGGATCTCTCTACAATAGAAGTGACCCTTTCATGCTCCTTAGGTTCATTGAGATAACGAGTCAATCCTTTAGGCAACCTTTTGCATTAACTTTAGAGATAAACTTAGGATTGAGCTTGCTTGGTGACAGGCAAAGAGAAGGTTTGAGAATGTTGATGTGTTATGTTTCTGTATGTATTTGCATTGCTAATTACTTATATTTTATAGGTGTTTTGAGCTTTAATAGATGCATTAGTGTAGTACTTATGCACGAGATAGGCTTAAGCGAAGTAATTGTACATAGTTGAGTTTAAAAGGTAAATGCTATACTAATTTCTCATTTTTGATGACTTAGGTGATTTTGGGTTTGTTGCAGAACTCATACGATGAAGGGTCATAAAGATCAAAGTGCATGGGTCGTAGAAAGAAGCTGGAAGCAAAAAAAATGAAGAATGAAGACTCAGATCCTACCAGCTGACCCTTAAGAAGCAACTAGCTGATCGATTAAGTCAGCCGGTAATGCCAGAGAAGAAAACCCTGTACTAGTTAGACCCATTGGCTGACTGGTATGGTCAGCTAGTAAATCTAGAGAGCACCCAAATTTGAGCTAGCTGACCCTCCTTTCTACTGGCTAGTCGGTAGTAATGCTGAAGGCTATAAATAGGGTCCGTTGTTATCACTTTTTATTATCTATCACCACCACTTCACACACCTATCACACACACACAAAACCCTACCTTTACCCACCTCTAACACACACATTAACATATACACTTATCTAGATCTAAGCATATTTTGGAGGATTATGCAACTTTCACAGATTATATATACATACTTTGTTCTTCATGTTAATGGTTTTTACGCAATACATGTCTATATGTTTGATTAAATGCCTAAATGAGTAATATATGTATAAAGTGGAGTTTGTTTACTATAGAGCACATCTAATCCACCTAATATGCATGCCTATGTGTTTATTAATGGATTGTATGAAGTGGGTTTGCTATGTTCATGTCAATGTGAGTATAAGCATGCTTTATTTTGAATATAACTTTAATCTTGTCTATATTTTGATACCCAATTGCTAATAATGGTGTAAATCAAACATGACGATGCTTTGATAGTCAATAGGTCCATATATTCACAGCACCTTGGCCTAGAACATGTAGAATTATGCTTATTAGACTCATCCTGCTATTGTGAACCTCAGAATGACAGTGCACAACTTAGGACTAGCCTAGATCGAGTCCCCTTTAGCTTTAAATCTAGCTAATAAGAGTCCAGGTAGGTTTAGTCGACCTTTGTAACTCTAGGTCTTAGCTTTAAATCTAGCTAATGGTTTAGGAGCTGGGGTAAGATCATTTTAAGACACCTAGCTAGCTTTCTAGTCTCTCATATGGCCTTAGGTACAAAAGGACCACGTCATAGCTCTAACTACGCACGCCTACGGACGGACCCGCACCGAGTCCTAGGGATTAATTAGGATACTAGCTAGCAACCTAGTATTAGAGCATCACATAAATAAACCAACTCTCTTAATCTTGTAGCATACAAGTTTAGAATCACCTATTAGCAAGCGTAAGTCACCCTAACACCTTCCTACAGGTTTAAGTCCTTCCTAGATTAGCTTAGTTCCCACTTTTCCTTTCCTATTTTAATAGTGTCCTTTTATCTTTCCTTTAGCTCCCAAAAATCCAAATGTACAAAAATATGCTTAGTCTAGGTTTCTTTTTAGGCATATTCTAGAGCAAACACTCATAGGATTCCTTCCACACATTAGCCTTCCTGTGGTTTGACACCCGTACTCGTACACACTATATTTCACAATCCGTGCACTTGTGGGTTTTTTAGGGCTTGCACCATAGAGTCACATAGAGTTCATGGATCTAACATGTGAAAATAGGGAACTAGGGTTATTATGTCTTACAATTGGGTGATTCCTACTTCTTGTTATGGTTGCTTAATGGATTATAATTGGTTGCTCTTATCTAGACTTCTAATTAACCTCTAAATTATACCATAAGCCTTAGTGCAGATCCGTCCCTAGGTGTCAACTAACCTAGAGCTACGGCGTGGTCTTTATGACTTAGGCCCATAGGGCTAGCTAGTAGGATTCTAGGTGACTTAAATCGATCTAACTAATCATCTAAACCATTGGCTAGATTTAAAGCCAATACCTAGTTCATCTAAGGTCGACTAATGTACCTTAAGACCCGTTAGTTGGATTTAAAGCTAAGGAAGGCCCGACCTAGGTTGACCATTGGTTGTGCACCACCAATTGTCATCACAATAGCGTGAATTATTAATTAAGCACATACATACACATCAAGGGCATGGTATTTGAGGATAAATTGGCCTATCCTACTACTAAGTACACATACATGCTTAGATTATACCAATTTAAGCCATAGCACCCAACATGTAAGTAATAGAAGCTATTTATGCTATTAAGTATGGAAACACACACATAGACATGTATATAAGCATACTCACTTCATGTAGTCACCACGCAAACACATAGACATGCTAGTACAATGATTTAAAAATGGTTAATGGCATAATAGATTTCAATATACATATGCAACTTCATTGAGGCATTTCAACAAACACATAGACATCTATGTAAAATGGCCTTCAAAACCCTAAGTCCAATCATATATACGTAGATACATCAAGTACCCATAACAATAATGTAATAATCATCTATAATAAAAGAGTGAATCACCCTACATAGCTCTAATCATGCATAAATTAGCTTAAGATAAAAGAGAAATACCCTTTTATCCATAGCTATGCTTTACAATCCAAGAGCTTACCCCAAATCCTTATGTTTGATCCTCTTAAAGGCTTGATTTCAAAGTGTTTTTGTGTTTAGACGTGTGCGTGAGATAGGTTTAGGTGGACGTTAGGGTTTTGGAAAAGTGGGTATGAGATATGGATTGAAAAGATTTTGAAACTAAGCCCATAATTGCCCTTTTAAAGCTCATCAGTAACACTACTGGCTAACCTTACCAATCAACCGGTACTTTGAAAGGTTGATCAGTACAAAAAATGAGCTTTTGGATTTACCAGGGGACCCTATCAGGGATCTTACAAGCTAGCCAGTATATTGGGGGACCCTACCGGTTAGCCCTCCCTCACTTGACAGCTCAACTCTGAAACTTCATATCTTTCTCATTTCTTCGTCTTTTTATGTGCAGTCTCTAATGTTGAGCTTGTTTTCTCCTTATTTACGCTTGTGAAATCCCAAAACTCACCGTCAACATAAAATAAGGCATTTAGTGTATCATTTAATCACTAAACCTCTCCTAGTGAACATTTTTACGCGATCCCACTTTAAGCACATACATGTAGGGTTCGTACACACTTCTCCCATTCTTTATGCTTTGGATTCCTTATTAACCCATGGGCACAAGGTGTGGTTAGCCCTTGATCATCACAATAAGGCTATAGGATGGTTAGTTGTGGAGATTGAGTTTGCTAGGTTAGGATTAGAGATAGACAAGGGACCTAGAGCTTAAGAATTTCCCATGACTTATGACACCTTGGAGTATTCCTTTACATTTGATGTTTAGGTTTTCCATTTGTCCCTTTATCATATGAGCTTGAGAAGAATTATCATGTGCATACTTGGATTGATTCCATATTACATAATTCTTTTTCTTCTGAGTTGTGCTTTGATAGATTTATATGCCGATCTGTGCTTAAGGACTACAAACGTCATTGGCCCTAAAATTACTGCCCGGCTGGGGACATAAAACCCAGCGCTACTAAGAGGCACCCTTGAAGTTTGATTGAGTTAAGTGGGCTTGGCTAACAGCATCGTCGTCAGTGCTAGGCAACCGAGAATAGTTTTGGTATTTTTATTCTTCATTTTCATTTTTCTTTCATTTGTTTAAGGATTCACAAGTGTTTATCCCCTATTCCATATCCTTTGGAATACACCTCATTCATCATTTGCACATGCCAATGCAAGCTTCCGTGGTGAAGTCTACTAATCATTATGCTTCGTGAGTGTTTGTGGTTTGCTTAAAAAAAGGGTTAGCAGATGATTCATTAATCATTGGCATTGAAAGGTTTCAAAAAAACACAAGGTTGTATCTATCCTTTTTTCCACTTGTACCCTCTTATCTACCCCATCGCACATGCTTTGTAACGTTTGGTTGCTTGTTATGTGTTGATGCGAAAAATTTCAAAGCACAAGTTTTAATATAAGCCCGCAAGCACACGAGTCGTATGTTGTAGAGTAAGAGTACGAGGTCATCTTCCTCAAATAGGCTATTATTGCCATGCAAGCTTCCATTGGCATCATCAAATGATAAACAAAGTGTATAAAAAGGGGAAATGATAGAAATAGGGATCAACACTAGTAAAACTTAGAAAGAGAAACAAATGAAAGAAAACGAAAATCAAAGAACGAAAATACCAAAAAAGTAAAAGCAAGTAAAAGACAAGAAAAGCAAAGAAAGTATAAACATATCTAGGGTGTCTTCTGGTAGTGCTAGATTTAGCATCCCCAGCTGGGCACTAATGTTAGAGTATACATGTTTAAAATTTCATAGCACAAATTGACATATAATCATCAAAACACAAATAATAGAAGGAAAATGGTCATGCAATATATAATGAAGTAATGAATGCACAATGCACCCCTTTTCTAGATCCCACCCTAAAATATCAAATGAGAATATGTGCTTGAATACAGAAGGGATTATGCACAAATGTGAGAGATCATGCCTCACTTGTTCTCTAATTAACCGCCCTATAGCCTTCTTTTCATAATCAAGGGCTAAGAACACACCCTTCCTATGGGTCAATGATATATCCAATGCATGCAAATTTGGTGGAGTGTTTTCTAATCCTTAGTGAAAAAATGTTCTATGCAAGAAGGCATAAATGTGAGTTCCAAAGAGGCAGGCTAAACGGAATGGGAAAGGGGAGTACGGATGACATTCAGAGAAGAAAGGTCAATGGAAATAGACGTGGAAGCTCTAGACACTTCCTCTTTGTGAGATACGGCATCACCAAACAAGGGTTGCTCCAACTCCTCATGCAGGGTAGACTTGATCTTAATAGGTTCACTCACACTAAGGAAAGGTTCATGTTCATCTACAAAGAGATAATCCTCATTAATCAATTCCCTAGTGGAAAGGGTAGAAGAAGGCTCCAACAATGACTTATCAAATTCACCCAAAGACCCATAGATCAATATTTCAAGCTCATCAATTTCTTTCTTAAGTGTCTTTTTATAGTGACTATTTTCCTCAACACAAGAATCTATAACTCCAAAAGACTTATCATGCAAAGACTCTAAAATTGATGCTATGTTATCCCTATTGGATGACTTCAAATCAACCCTAGCTAAGCTCTTATCAATATCATTCATAAATTCATTGCTAGTGGTCATCATCTTACTATCATGATCTTCATAAGGGGTAGGCAAATATGAAGGGGATAAAGGGGACTCAGAAGACTCCAGATTATTGAAACAAGAACGCTCAAGGGATATATGTGTAGCCAACTCCCTAAATATAGAGTTGGAATACAAATGAGTACTATAAACAATAGGGGAGGAAAGAAAGATAGGCTCATGTGACTCAATGGGAGCCATTGAAAGCATGGGAGGATAGGGTACCACTTCCTCTAGAACATACCCATAGTCGTCATGAGTAACCAAAGTATCATCAAGCTCAAGCTCATCCTCATCTAATAAGCATGAAACACCTCTAACTATATATAGAAATACAATGCAAAACCACACACAAAATTAACATATCATTACCCTAAACCTTCTCCTTGCTTGTCCCCAAGCAAGACCAAACCTATGTCTATCTCTAAATTGCTAAAAAGGTCGCCTACAAGCATTGACTTGCTATCTTGGTGAATCTAAGGAGTATGAAAGGGCCATTCCTTTTGTAGAGAGATTGCTAAGACTTTACACATCCTTCCCTCTACTCATAAGGGGTCTCATACCACACGAGAAGTTCCGAAGTAGCTTTAACCACCACAATCCCAGAATTCTAATGCACGCACGTGAGGTGTTGATATTTTGCACCTCCTCAACTAACATGGCCTCCCTATTATGCCTAAAGCCTTAAAGATAAGAAGAGAAAGAATGTACAAACACAATGGCTTACAAATGACATAAAAGCCTTATTCACAATACACCTAAAGAACAATAAGAGAAACGTGTACCAACTTAACATTGTGCCACTTGAGCACTTATTCAATGAACTTCACTTTTTAGTTATTTGTTGCCTCTTTGGCTTTTTGACCCCTTTTTGGCTTTTTCAAGATTTTTGCCCTTTTTCATTTTTTTGGATTTTTCATCAATTCATAACATGAGCAAAAAGAAAAGAAAAAGGAAGGCTAAGGCAAATGAAAAAGAACCAATCAAGGAAAGGGCACTCATATGAACAACCACATTTTCAACTCTTCTTTCAACTAAGCCATGGGGTAGCTACAAGATACATTCTTAGAACCGCTCACTCTCCACAATTTTCAAAAGGTATCTCCTCAAAGTCTCAGATCTCTCTTCACTCTATTTACTCCTCACAATACAAGCTAATCTTCACCAACCAATTAAGTTAATATCAAGAGCCAACACTCCAATCAACAAAAAGATAAACAACTCTGAATGCATAAAAATTAAAAAAATTTCACCATTTTTACAAAAATAATGCAATCTACCATAAACAAAGCACAAAGCAATGAAACCAAACTCCCACACCCCCAAACCTAAACTTTGTTTATCCTCAAGCAAATATAACAAAGGCACACAACAAGCAAATAAGCAACTCAAAGCAAGTAATGATGATAGGGACGAGGTTGATAAGAAGGGGAAACAAGTGGAGAAAGCATAGATATAACCACGTGTGCTTTTGAAGTTCTTCAATGCCAATGATTAAAAATTCATCCACTAATCCCGTTTCTCGTTCATGTGTCATGTTTTTGTTTGTTATTTGTTTATGTTAAAGAGGTGTTTTAAGCTTTAAGAGATGCATTAGTATAGTACTTATGCTAGGAGATTAGCCTAAGCACATTCAATTGCACATAGTTGAAATTAAAGGTAAATGCTACACCAATGAATGCTTATTTCTCGTGTTTGGTGAAGTTAATAAGGCTTTAATTGATGGTGATTTGATATTGGAGTCAAGATCAAGGTGTTTGGGATGTGGAAGAAATATAAAAGAAGTTTTTGGAGGCAACTGGGTGAAGAAAAGTGCAACTAGAACTAAATGAGAGCAACGCGTAAAATTAGCCAAGGCACTGACTTGGCCGGTTAACCCTTGTCCTAGGCCGGTCGACCAGCCTGATTGACCAACCAATTTAGGCCAGTCGACCTATGTGCTAGGCCAGTCAACCGGCCTGGTCTCCCGACTTGTTGCAAATTCTACACTATTTAAGCACTTTTTCAGCCTATTTTGAGTACGTTTGAACCCCTTTTCACCTCCTCTTCATACACCCACCTCTCACACACTAAACTAAACACAAATACACCTAGATCCAAGATTGTAATTAGGGTTTTAACACTTGTAATTGCAAGATCAAGACAAGGATTTCAAGAGCAAAACTGAGCATGAAAGGAAGGGTCATCTTTCTCCTTTTGTACTTAGTTTTATCTATGTTAGAATAGATCTCTTATGGGTGATTAAAGCTTGTATTATGGGTTGATTAATTACCCTTTTGCTATGAGATTTTGATGGTTTAATATGTATGTTTTCTTTTAATGTTTCAATGGCTATTTACATATATGTCTATGTGTTTATTGATATGCCTAGGTGAAAGAACATATATGTTTAGAGGCTTGATTGCTACCTAACACTTCCAAATCATTGTATAAGTATGTCTAGGTGTTTAAGTAATGATTCCATGAAGTGAATCATGTAACTATGCATGTCGATGTGTGTTTTTACATGCCTTAATAGCAATTTTAGCTTTTATGACATGCATGTTGTATTCTAGTTTATGTGCCTCTCGAGTGCAAGCTCTAAAGACCTGTAAGTGCACAGATCGATACAATGTAGTGTCTATGAGAATGGGTGTCAAACCACGGGGAGGCTATTTTATGGAATGGATTTTATGTGTGTGTGTGTGCCTTAGAAAGTGCCAAAAAGAAGACCTAAGCTAACCATTTTAGGGGTTTTAGATTAACAGGAGCTCAAAGAAAAGAAAATGAAGTTACACCAAGGGAATAGAAAGTGAGGAAACAAATTATCTAGAAAGGACTAACAAATGAAAAGGATTAGGGTGACCTTTACTTGCTAATGGATGATTTGAGACTCAAATGCTATGGCATTACACAAGATGACTCAATAATTGATTGCATTTAACTAGGTTGTTACCTAGTGTCATAATTTCTCCCTAGGACTTGGGGTGAGTTCGTCCCTAGGCGGTGCTTCCTAGAGCCACGATGTAGTCCTTATGACCTAGGGCCTTAAGAGTGACTAACTAGCTTCCTCAGTGATGTAGAATGAACCTACCCAAGTACCTAAACTATTGGCTAGATTTAAAGCCAAGACCTAGTGTTGCCAGGGTTGACTGAACCTATCCAGAAACCTATTAGCTGGATTTACATAAGAGAAGACTCGATCTAGGCTAGCCCAAAATTACGCATTGTCAGTCTAGGGTCTCTATAGAAGGATTTGACCTAATAGTGTATTCATACGTGTTCTAGGCCAAGGTGTTTGTGGATAAAGAAACCTATTCAACTACCAAACATCATGCTGCTCAGATTACACCATTAAAAGCAATTTGGAACCAATATGTATGCAATATTGAGGTCATATTCACTACTAGGCATGCAAACATCCACATAAATATGAATATAAGCATTACCAACTTCATAAAATCCACACATAAACACTTAGACATGATTATAGAATGGATTAGAGGTGTTTAGTAGCAAATAGACTTCAATTTTTGCATGTGTAACTCTCATAGGCATATTATCAAACACCTAGACATGTATTAAACAATAGCCATTGAAACAATCCCATAACATAAGAGTGTATAATCAACCCATTACACAAGTTTAATCACCCTAAATAACACCCTAAATAAGTCTACTCAAACATAATATAAAATTAGATAAAAGGGAGAATAGGAAACTCCTTTTTCATCGTAGCTACTTTTGTACAAATTCCCTGAGCAAACTTCAATCCAAGTGTTTGAAACCCTCTAATAAGCTTGAATCTAGGTGAGAATTGTGTGAGTGTATGTACATAAGATGGGTGAAAGTTTTGTATGTGTGTGATGGGTGTATCAAAAGGGGTTCAAAGATATAAAAAAAATAAGCTCAAAATGGCCTTAAATAACCCTTCTTCGCTGCAAAAGCCATTCGCTAAGTCAAGCTCCCAACCTCCGGAATAAGTGAATTAGGCCTCAATTTTTTAACTCTCTAATCCTGGTCGAAAGCAGGGCCAGTCAACCGGCCTTGGGAAGAGGGGTGACCAGCCTTGGTTAGAAATGCCCAAATTTTGCTTCTTGCAAGCTTGGTTTACCTCTTTTCGTCTGGCTATGATTCCTAAAAACCTCTAAGTGACACTCCTTATGCTCACAAGAAAGATTGAAAGCTATGTGATGTGTTTGTTTTGTGTGTTTATCTATTGCATGTATATACTTGTTTTGAGGTGTTTTGAGCTTCATTTAATGTATTAGTATAGCATTTAGGTCATAATTGTGCATATTAAGGTTTAAATGTTCACAGTTGAAGTAAAGACTTAAATGTTACACTAATGTGCGTTTATTGCATGTTTTAGGTGTGATTTGGAGAGATAATTGGAGCTTAATTGAGGGTGCTTAAAGTGTGGATAAAATCCAAGGGTGTTTTGGATGCAAAGGAATGAAGAAAAGTGCTTTTGGAAGTGGTCGGACGAAAGAAGGAGAGACCGAGGCGAAACCGAGCGCAACGTGAGCCAAATTCGGATCTTGCAACCTAAAAAGGACATGGAAAAATTTTGGATATGTTTTAGGTTGCAAAAGATGGCTTGGGAGATCCCCTACGATGATACGAAGCCATAAAAAAAAACGGTGCGCGAATCGGAGCTAAAACGAGCAAGATATGACCATTTTACTATCAAGACTGGTTTGCCTCTGTCTAGGCCGGACTACCAAGCCGGTCGACCGTCTATGTCGACCGGCCGGATCAGAACCTGGGCCAATCTTGGTCGGACGACTTAGTCCCAAAGTCGGTCGACCGTCTGGGCCTCCGGCTGGACGCGTTAACAACTCCATTTAAGCCACTTTTTAGCCTTTTTATGGAGAACACCACCCAAATCAAACACCCATTTTCCAAAACCCAAAATCCACCAAAAATCACCTTACACACTCACTTCTAAACACATTTAACACTTGGAATCAAGGATCTAAGAGGATCAAACACTAGGATTTGCGGCATAGCTCATGGTTTGTAAAGCTTGGCTATGGATAGAAGGGTATCTCTCTTTTATCCTAAGTCTAATTATGTTTAATTAGAGCTATGTAGGGTGATTATATCTTGTATTTATGGATTGATTACTACTTTATATTAATGGAAACTTGATGGATTTATGTATATATGCCTTATGCTTATGGCTTCAAAGGCTATTTTACATACATGTCTATGTGTTTGTTGAAATGCCTCAATGATGTAGCATATATATATTGAAGTCTATTGTGCTATTAACCATTTCTAAATCATTATGCTAGCATGTCTATGTGTTTGTATGGTGACTACATGAAGTGGGTATGACTACATACATGTCTATGTGTGTGTTAGCATACTTAATAGCATAACTAGCTTCTATTGCATGCATGTCGGGTGCTATTGCTTAAATTGGTGTAATCTAAACATGTCTATGTGTTTAGTAGTAGAATATACCGGTGTATTCTCAAATGCCATGCCCTAGATGTGTTTTCCATGCACTTTAATGTCAATTTCTGCTAATTGTGATGCGATCGATGGTGCACAACTAGTATCTAGCCTAGGTCGAGTCCCCTTTAGCTTTAAATCCAGCCAATAGGAGTCCGGATAGGTTTAGATGACCTTAGTCCACTTAGGAAGGCTAGTTAGTCCACCCTAACACCCTAGGTTCATAAGGACCACGCCGTAGCTCTGAGTGAGGCGAAGCTTAGGGACGGACTCGCACCGAGTCCTAGGGCCAGATTGGGGAACTAATTAGAAGACTAAGTGCTAGGATTAGATCGATCTACACTCCCCTAGAATCTTATTGGCTAGCCCTAATTCCTAAGTCATAAAGACCACGCCGTACTGCTAGGCATCGCCACCTAGGGACGGACCCGCACTGAGGCTTAGGGTACCAATTAGGAGGCTGATTATAGGTCTAGATTAGAGCATTTAGTTTAATCCATCAAGTAACCCTAGAAAGACGTAGTAATCACCATAAACAAGATGTAATCACCTTAGTCGCCCATTTGCAACGTTTGAATCCCTTTAGATCGCTTGATTTCCCTATCACACACATACGCACTACCTTTTTATTTCCTTGTTCTTAGATTAGGATTACTTTTCCCGAGTTCCCCTCAAACCAAAAACACCAAAAAAATTTGTAGTTAGGACCCCAACAAGTAGCTCTTTAGGATGCACTTAGCTTAGAATACCATACACATTAGGCCTCCCCGTGGATTCGACCCTGCACTCGCACACACCGTACTACACACGACCCGTGCGCTTGCGGGCTATTTAGGCTTGTGCTCAATTAGCGATATCACTATGATAATTGGAAGGACGGTGTAGAATATCTAAAATCATGACCCGAATCTATATCTAATACTATAAAGTCAATAAGGTACACGAACTCACTTACCTGGACCATAACATCCTCTACCACACCCCTAGGTCTACACTCAGATCTATCAGCTAGCTGAAGAGTAATATGCGTAAGGGACAACTCACCTAGACATAACTGCTAATAGATAGAGTAAGGAATAAGATTGACACTGGATGCTAAATCTAAGGCATGATTAATTTGGGTCTCATGCATCCTACAAGAAATGGTAAAAGCTTTAGGGTCACTCAAATTGTGTAAAATTCCCGAAGTACAAATACTGTTCACTTTCTCTGTGAGCCTCACCTTCTTAGAAATATTCAATGATCTATGCTTTCTCACACAAAGGTCATTGAAGAACTTAGAATATGAGGGAATGGAAAGGATCGCATCTATCAATGGAACATTGACCTTAAAGTCCTTAAGATGCTTTAAGATCTTGAAAAATCTAGAATTCTCATTAGGTATGGGCCTTTCAAAAGTAGATGGATAAAGAACTCTAGGTGCAACACCTCTAGACACTGGGAATCATCAATAGGCTCTTTTTTCTCTCGATGTGGGTGAAAAGTACTACTCTCTCCATGGTCTCTAATGGGCTCAACTCTCTTAGTAGGGCCTCTCTAGACTTAAAAGTACCACTATATACAGGCACTACATAGTCAACTCCTACTTTACTATCCACTATTCTAACGCTCCTAAAAGTGGTGATAGCCTTAGCCTGGGCCTGAGAAGGATAAGTGATGTCAGTGGAGGAACAGGAGTGGACTCTGTTGATTCATATCTAGTTAGGAAGGCAACTTCCCAGGGTCTCTAGTGCTCAACTGCGTGACAAACTGTCCTAACTATGCCTCAAACCTAGCCATCTGCTACCTATAGCTAGCCATCTCTTGCATATTATCTGCTAACTCCTACTGCTGACTAACTAATACTTGCTACTAATTCTGAATAAATTGCATCAACTTCATCACATCATTGTTAGAGGACTAGCTACTAAAGGGAACAGGGAGTACTTGTAGCTCAAGAGCACTAAGATGCCTAGGTTGATAGATATTGTAGAACCCTGGGGCGTTAACAGGGTCATTGCTGGAGTAAGGCCTGAGGTTAGGAATAAGATTCATGTTGCCCCTATCTCCAAGAAAACTTAGGCTTGTCCTTCCAACCTAGACTGTACATGTTTGAGTACGAATTGTACTCACGAGAATAACCTTGATTGGCACACACTTGCTCCATCATAAACTCGTGAAATTGGGGTGCTAAAGGGCAAGCTATGGTCTCGTGAGATGACTCGAAACACAATGCACACACCTCAGCTACCAAAGGGGCAGAATGCAAACCTATGGAACTAGTCCTATGACCGTGAGAAGAAAGAGATAAAGAAATGAATTGATCTAACTTATTTGTTAAGACTTCTACCTTAGCAGGTAAATCTAAAGAAACTCCAACCTCACTAACACCTTTCCTAGTAGCTCTTCGACTGGACTTATCCATCTCCTATGCTTTTGTTAGTCGTAATATATAGAAGCCAACACCAGAGGTGGCACTGACTATCATCCTATTTTGTTCATTTAAACCTTGAAAGAAATACTATAGTAGGTTATGACTACCATACCCGTGGTGCAGACACTGTCTAAGAAGGACTTTGAACCTCTCCTAAGCCTTATGAAAATATTCTAGATCATGCTGGGAGAAAGTCATAACAGTGGTCTTATGGTCGGTCATCTTGGCTATAGGATAGAACTTCTAAAAAGAACTTAGATTGAAGTTCGCCCATGAAGTATTGCAACTATTAGCTAAGGAATGCAACCAAGTCCTAGCATTGTCCTTAAGAGTGAAAGGAAACAATCTTAGATGTATGTCCTCTTGGGAGACATTGGGGACACGAGGGGTAGAACTTATCTCAACAAAATCAGTAATATGGTCTAAAGGACTCTCATTGCTCCTCCTATAGAAGGAAAGAAGCATGGCCAACATATTAGGCTTGATCTTGAAGTTTGTCTCCTTTAAAGCCAGAATTTAAATTGCCAAATTAGGCTTAAAGGCTTCTAGGAGAAAGAATTGCCTAAGAATGGGCTTCTCATTTATGGGTGGATCCAGACTAAGGGGCTCTTGTCCAAAATGATCTTAGGCTTGATTCCTATGGTGATCATGAGGTGGAATAGGATTCATTGGGGGAATGGCAGGGATAGGAGGATTATCTAAAGAAGATCTCCTAAAGAAGATCTCCTAAATTCCTAAAATGCCTTACAATCCTATTGGGTCTGGGATTAAGGGGGACTGGGGGATTTTCAAAGAATCTCCTACCAAGCATGCAAAACTTATCCTAACTTTGGCCACTTCAACCCTCTAAAACTTCAACAATCCTAAAACTACAACAAATAAGCCACAAAACTAGAAAGTCAACTAAAAACAAAAAGAAAAAGCAAAAATAAGAAGGCTAAACAAACATGCTATGCTAAGTATGAAAAGTAAACACAGAAAGATCAAATAATCTAAATAATGAGCAAAATAAGCAACTACTAAAGCAAATTAATCAAAATAAAGCAAAACAAACAAAAGCACAACTTTTAAAATGCACAAGCAATGCTCACAAACCATTGTGCCTCCCCGACAATAGCTCCAAGAACTTGATGTGTTTCTCCAGTCAAGCTCTAAAGACCCGCAAATGCACAGATCGATGCAATATAGTGTATACTAGAATAGGTGTCAAACCACGGGAAGGCTATTTTATGGAGTCGATTCTATGTGTGTGTGTCTTAGAAAGTGCCTAAAAGAAGACCTAAGCTAACCATTTTTAGGATTTTGGATTAAATGGAGCTCAAAGAAAAGAAAATGAAACTATACTAAGGGAATGGAAAGTGGGGAAATATACTGTCTAGAGGGCACTAACAAATGGAAGGGATTAGGGTGACTTGTACTTACTAGACTCAAATGCTATGGGATTACATGGGATGACTCAATAATCGATTACACTTAACTAGGTTGCTAATTAGTGTCCTAATTTCTCCCTAGGACATGGTACTAGTTCGTCCCTAGACAGCACCTCCTAGAACCACGGCGTGGTCTTTATCACCTAGGGCCTTAAGAGTGACTAACTAGCTTCCTAAGTGACCTAGAATGAACCTACCCTAGTACCTAAATCGTTGGCTAGATTTAAAGCCAAGACCATTGTCGCTAGGGTCGACTAAACCTATCCAAAAACCTATTGCCTAGATTTAAAACCAAAGGAGACTCGATCTAAGCTAGTCCTAAATTATGCATCGTCATTCTAGGGTCACTATAGCAGGGTTTAACCTAACAGGGCATTCTTACATATTCTAGGCCAAGGTTGTTGCGAATAAAGGAACCTATTTGTCTACCAAACATCTTCATGCTCGGATTACACTATTAAAAGCAATTTGGAATCGACATGTATGCAATATTGAGGTCATATTCACTACTAGGCATGCAAACATACAAATGACATGGATATAAGCATTACCACTTCATAAAATCCACACATAAACACTTAGACATGATTATAGAATGGATTAGAGGTGTTTAGTGGCAAATAGACTTCAATTTATATATATGCAACTCTTATAGGTATATTATCAAACACCTAAACATGCATTGAACAATAGCCATTGAAATAAGAAAAACAAAGCATATGTATATATTCTGTTATCAAATCTCATAACATAAGAGTATATAATCTACCCATTACACAAGCTTAATCACCCTAAATAAGTCTACTAAAACATAATATAAAATAGGATGAAAGAGAGAATAGGAAACTCCCCTTTCATCCTAGCTACTCTTGTACAAATTCCTTGAGCAAATCCCAATCCAAGTGTTTGAAACCCTCCAAATAAGCTTGAATCTAGGTGAGAAGTATATGAGTATGTGTGCGTGAGGTAGGCGAAAGTAGGTGATATGCTCAAGTTTTACAAAAGCACACATACGGATCGTTTGTGGTATAGCAGATTTGAGTGTAGGTATCGTCTCCAAAGGAAGGCTACCTTAGCTAAGTCTTTATGTGCTCAAGTGCCTAAAACTAGCTACGTGTGTGTATGTGTATTTTTTTGGTGTTTTTAGGATTAAAGGGAGCTAAAAATGATGAAAAATAAACCTAAACTATAGAGGAACTTAAGGGTGCCAAGCTAAGGAAGGAAACCTAACAAAGAAGAAAGGGACCTAGGGCGATTGCATTGCAACTAGACTCGGGTTATGGTAATGGATTAGGTCTATCTAGGGTTCAGGACTTCTATTTACGTTGTGTTGATTGGGGGTCTCTTAATCAATACCAGTGGTTCAACTCATTAGCTGGGTTTAAAGCTAAGGGCTAATCCCTCCTAGCCTACAAAATATGTGCTTAGAACTTATCCTCTTGGTAGGGTTTAAAGCCAAGGACTAGCAGCTAAACATTATGTGACATTAAGGCTTAATTAACCAATACTAACGTGGGTGAGGGATATTCTAGTCTAGGTTAACTTATTTGCTTGGCTGGGTTTAAAGCCAACACCTAAGCTCGACTAAGCATAGCATGTAACCTATTAGCTGGGTTTAAAGCTAAAACCTACTCTACTAAGCAAAGCCATGAATTAAGCACAATCACTTCCCTCATATAAGTAGATAAAAGCATTTGAAGGACAAATAACACAAGAAAGTTCCCTTAGGCATTTTAACAAATACATAAACATGCTTGATTTTTAATACATAACCATATTGTATCATGCCATGGATTTATGTAAGCAAACATGTATTAAGAGCCAAAGATACACACAAGTCCTTTATTCAAAGCCTTAATCTAATATACAACATCAATCAACCCTAGATCTAACTCAATTACAAAGCACATTTACAAGAATAAGAAAGGAATAAGGAATTCCCCTTTATACCCTTGCTCAAATTTGAAGTAAACCCCTTCGATCTCTTGTTACAAGTTTTAATCCTAGCTTGATATGGGATTTTGGTGGTGGTTTTGGGTGTTTATTGAAGTGGGAAAAGGATTAGGGTTAATGGGGTTTGAAGAAAATCAAGTTGCTCACTTAAAGAATGTGCCAAAAATCCCTCAATATAGCCTTTTCGTTGCAAAAACCAGTCGTCGAGTCGGTCTCCTAGCCCCCATAACAAGTGAGTCCAGTCAAAATTAAGGAGCTCTCTAACCAGGGCCAGAAGTAGGGTCGGTCGAATGGCTTTGGGATGAGGGGTGACTGGCCTTAGTCAGAAATGCCCAAATTTGTCCTCTCGTATGCTCGATTTTGCTTGATTGCTACTCTCTTCGTCCGGCAACCTCCTAATGCGCTTTTCTTGCTTTTTTCTCACCTAAAACACCTTTGACATTACTTCATTAGTAAATCATCATCAATTTGAGCTCAAGTTCTTCTCCCAAAATGTGCCTAAAACACAAAATAAAGGCACTTAGTGTAGCGTTTATGTGTTTTAACATTTATATGCACAAATATGACTAGAAGTGCACAAATGCAACCCTAAATGCACTTAATTATGCTCAAAACATCCTAGCAAATGTATGAAAACAATATATAGAAACATACACAAATCACACACATTAGTAAGGTTTTTTGTGTGTGTAATGGGTGTGTGAAAAGGGGTTCAAAGATATATAAAATAGGTTCAAAATGGCCTTAAATCGCCATTCTTCGCTACAAAAGTCAGTCTCTAAGTCAGGCTCCCAGCCTCCAGAACAAGTGAATCTGGCCTTAATTTTTTAGCTCTCTAATCTAGGGTGGAAGCAGGGCTAGTCGACCAGTCTTGGGAAGAGAGGTGACCGGCCTTGGTAAAAAATGCCCAAATTTTGCTTCTTGCATGCTTGATTTTGCTTAGTTACTCCTCTGTTCGTCTGACGACCTTCTAATATGTCTTTCTTGCTTTCTTCTCACCTAAAACACCATCGGCTTTGTTTCAACATCAAATCATCATCCATTTAAACTTTAAACACTTCCTTAATTTCCATCTAAAACATGAAATAAATGTGCGTTAATATAGCATTTACATTCTAAACTCAACTATGGACATTTGAAGCCTATTATGCACAAGTTTAGTATAAATACAATGCTAACACACCTAATAAAGAACAAGAACACTATAAACAAGTATTGAAATGATACATAAATACACACAGAATCATAACACGTCATTAATGCGTAAAT